>JAQZBX010012103.1:0-41725 GCA_029593785.1 Cabassous unicinctus | reverse complement strand
ATTACACTCAACTTGAACATGCTGCATTTCCCTAACGTTGCCTGAAAGCATTGAGTTCTTTGCAATAGAAAACCAAAAAAGATACTTCTTTCATTGGCTGATTTACATGTGTATTCATTTACAATCAACTTCAAGACACTTTTTTCACCTAACTCTCTGTGAATGCAGTAGTTACTTCAAGTTTGAAATGTAAGTAAGATTCTTGTTTTTTCGGCTGCTATTCCCTTGCTTTCACTCACATGTCAACACACAGCATTTACCTAAATACAAGCCAATGAAATGGTTTCTTCACTTTACAAAACTAAATACAATATGTGTTTTATTTTTTGCTATGCCTGTGTTTTCATTTAAATTCATGTTCAAAACACTGGTTTCACCTAACAGGCTGTGAATTCAGCAGTTAATTGAACTTTGAAAGTTAAGTAAGATACTTATTTGTTTGGCTCCTGTGCACTTGCTTTTACTCATGATCAATGTAAAAACACTGATTTTACATAATGCTATGCCAAAACACTGGTTTCTTCAGTTTTCAAAACAAAGCAAAATTCTCCTTACATTGGCAGCTATTCACTTGTTATCACTTACAACGAATGTCCAACCACTGTTTTACTCTGCCAAAATTGTCAGTTTCTAAATTTGAATCTTAAGCAACCTTCTTGTTTCTTACACTGCTAAGCATGTGTTTTCAATTACAATCAATTTGAAACCAATGCTTTTCCTGAATGCTGGTTGAATGCAGAAAGGTCTTTGCTTCAGTAAACCAAAAAGGAAAATTGTTTCATTGGCTGATTCGGATGTGTATTCACTTAAAATCAATTTCAAGGACTGGTTTCACCCACTGTCTATGAATACAGGAGTTTCTTCAAGTATGAAAGGTAACTTAGATTCTTGTTTGTTTGGGTGCAATGCCCTTGCTTTCACTCACATGTCAACACAAGGATTTTACCTAATTCTATGCTAATGCAGTGGTTTCCTCCCTTTACACAACTAAATAAGATTTGTGTTTTATTTGATGCTATGCCTTGTTTTCATTTAAATTCATGTTCAAAACACTGGTTTCACCTAACCGGCTCTGAAAGTAGCAGTTAATTCAACTTTGAAAATTAAGTAATATACTTGTTTGTTTGGCTGCTTTGCACTTGCTTTCACTCATTATCAATATAAAAACACTGCTTTTACCTAATACTATGCCAAAACACTGGTTTCTTCTGTTTTCAAAACTAAACAATATACTCATTACATTGGCAACTATGCACTTGTTTTCACTTACAATGAATGTCAAAACACTGCTTTTACTATGCCAAACCTGCCGCTTCCTCACTTTGGAAATCTAAGCAAAATTCTTGTTTCTTACATTGCTATACATGGGTTTACAATTAAAGTCTACTTTAAATCATTGCTATTCCCTAACTTTGGCTGAATGCATTGAATTCTTTGCTTAAGAAAACAAAAAAAAAACTTGTTTCATTGGCTGATTTGCATGTGTATCATTTACAATCAAACTCAGGACACTGGTTTCAACTATCTCTTTGTGAATGTGGTAGTTACTCCAAGTTTGAAAGGTAAGTAAGATTCTTGCTTGTGTGGATGCTTTGCCCTTACTTTCACTCACATGTCAAATCACAGCTTTATCAAATGCAAAGCTAAAGCAGTGGATTCTTCACTTTAAAAAATTAAATATATTTTGTGTTTTATTTGATGCTATACCTGTGTTTTCATGGAAATTCATTTTCAAAGCACTGTTTCACCTAACAGGGTGTGAATGCATCAGTTAAATCAACTTTGAAAGTTCAGTAATTTACTTATTTGTTTGGCTTCTGTGCGCCTGCTTTTACAGATTATCAATGTAAAAACACTACTTTTACCTAATGCTATGCCAATACACTGGTTTCTTCAGTGTTCAAAACTAAACAATATGCTCCTTACATTGGCAGCTATTCACTAGTTATCATTTACAATGAATGACCAAGCACTGCTTATACTCGGCCAAAGTTGCTGTTTCCTAACTTTTAAAACATAAGTAAGATTCTTGTTTCTTACTCTGCTATACATGTGTTTTCAATTACAATCAACTTGAAAACACTGCTTTTCTTGAACACTGGTGGAAGGCAGGGAGTTCTTTGCTTCAGAAAACCAGAAAGGAAACTTCTTTCATTGGCTGATTTGCATGTGTATTCACTGAAAATCAATTTCAAGGCACTGGTTTCACCTAACTCACTGTGAATGCAGTAGTTACTTCAAGTTTGAAAGGTAAGTAAGATTTTGTTTGTTTGGCTGCTATGCCCTTTCTTTCACACACATGTCAAAACACAGCTTTTACCTAAGGCTAAGCCTATGCAGTGGTGTCTTCACTTTATAAAACTAAATAAGATTTGTGTTTTATTTGATGCTATGCCTCTGATTTCATTTAAATTCATCTTCAAAACACTGGTTTCCCTTAGGAGTCTGTGAATGCAGCAGTTAATTCAACTTTGAAAGTTATGTATGATACTTGTTTGTTTGGATGCTATGTGATTGCTTTCACTCATTATCAATGTAAAAACAGTCCTTTTACCTAAAGCTATGACAAAATAGTGGTTTCTACAGTTCTCAAAACTAAGCAGTATCCTCCTTACATTGGCAGCTATTCATTTGTTATCACTTACAATGAATGACCAACCCCTGCTTTTACTCTGCCAAAGTGGTTGGTTCCTCACTTTGGAAATCTAGGTAAGTGTCTTGTTTCTTACAAGGCTATATGTGTGTTTTCAATTACAATCAACTTGAAAACACTGCTATTCCCAAACGTTGGCTGAATACATTGAGTTCTTTGCTTTAGAAAGCCAAAAAAAATCTTGTTCCTTGGCTTATTTGAATGTGTATTCATTTACAGTTTCAAGACACTGATCTCACCTAACTCTCTGTGAGTGCAGTAGTTATTTCAAGTGTGAAATGTACGTAGGATTCTTGCTTGTTTGGATGCTATGCCCTTGCTTTCACTCATATGTCAACAGACAGCTTTTACCTAAAGCTAAGCCAATGCAGTGGTTTCTTCACTTTACAATTCTAAATAAGATTTCTGTTTTATTTGATGCTATGCCTGTGTTTTCTTTTAAAATCATGTTCATAACACTGGTTTCACCTAACAGGCTGTGAATGCAGCAGTTAATACACCTTTGAAAGTTAAGTAATATACTTATTTGTTTGGCTTCTCTGTGCTTGTTTTCACTCATTATCAATGTAAAAACACTGCTTTTACCTGATACTATGCCAAAACAGAGGTTTCTTCAGTTTTCCAAAGTAAGCTATATACTCCGTATATTGGCCGCTATGCCCTTGTTTTCACTTACAATGAATGTCAAAACAGTGCTTTTACTATGCCAAAGTTGCCAGTTCCTCACTTTGGAAATCTAAGTAAGATTCTTGTTTCTTACAATGCTATACATGTGTTTTCATTTAAGTTAAACTTGAAAACACGGGTATTCCCTAACTTTGGCTGAATGCATTGAGTTCTTTGCTTCAGAAAACCAAAAAAGAAAATTGTATCATTGGCTGATTTGCATGTGTATTCATTTACAATCAACTTCAAGGCACTGGTTTCACCTAACTCTCTGTGAATGCAATAGATATTTCAAGTTTGAAAAATAGGTAAGATTCTTGTTTGTTTGGCTGCTATGCCCTTGCTTTCACTCCCATGTCAACTCATGGCTTTTACCTAAGTCTAAGCCAATACAGTGGTTTCTTCACTTTACAAAACTAAATAAGATTTTTTTTATTTGATGCTATGCCTGTGTTTTCATTTAAATTCATATTCAAAACACTGGTTTCAACTAACAGGCTGTGAATGCTTCAGTTAATTCAACTATGAATCTTAAGTACGACACTTATTGGTTTGGCTCCTGTGTGCTTCCTTTCACTCATTATCAATGTGAAAACACTGCTTTTACCTAATGCTATGCCAAAACACTGGTTTCTTCAGTATTCAAAGCACTGCTTTTCCTGAAAGTTGGTTGAAGGCAGGGGGGGTCTTTGCTTCAGAAAACCAAAAAGGAAACTTGTTTCATTTGCTGATTCACATGGGTATTCACTTAAATTCTATTTCAAGGCACTGGTTTCACCTAACTCTCTGTGAAGGCAGTAGATAGTTTAAGTTTGAAATATAAGTAAGATTCTTGTTTGTTTGGCTACTCTGCCCTTGCTTTCAATCACATGTCAAGACATGGATTTTAGCTAAATCTAGCCAATGCAATAGTTACTTCTCTTTGCAGTCCTAAATAAGATTTGTTGTTCTGCCTGTGTTTTCACTTAAATTAATCTTCAGCACACCTGTTTCCCTTTATAGTCTGTAAATGCAGCAGTTAATTCCAATTTGAAAGTTAAGTAAGGTACTTGTTTGATTGGCTGCTAAGCCCATGCTTTCACTCATTATCAATGTAAAAACACTGCTTTTGCCTAATACTATGCCAAAACACTGATTTCTTCTGTTTTCTAAACTAAGCAATATACTCATTACATTGCCATATATGCACTTGTTTTCACTTACAATGAATGTCAAAACACTGCCTTTTCTATGCCAAAGCTGCCGGTTCATCACTTTGGAAATCTAAGGAAGATTCTTGTTTCTTACAATGCTATACATGTATTTTCAATTACAATCAACTTAAAAACACTGCTTTTCCTTAATGTTGGCTGAATGCATTGAGTTCTTTGCTTTAGAAAACCAAAAAGAAACTTGTTTCATTGGCTGATTTGCATGTGTATTCATTTACAATCAAACTCAAGACACTGCTTCCAGCTATCTCTCTGTGAATGTGGTATTTACTCCAAGTTTGAAAGGTAAGTAAGATTCTTGTTTCTTTGGCTGCTCTGCCCTTGCTTTCACTCACATGTCTGTGTTTTCACTTAATTTCATCTTTGAAACACTGGTTTCCCATAACAGGCTGTGAATGCAGCAGTTAATTCAACTGTGAAAGTGAAGTAACATACATGTTGTTTGGCTGCAATGTGCTTGCATTCCATCATTATCAATGGAAAAACACTGCTTTTACCTAATACTATGCCAAAATACTGGTTTCTTCAGTTTTCAAAACTAAGCAATATGCTCCTTACATTGGCAACTCTTCACTTGTTATCACTTACAACAAATGACCAACCATTGCTGTTACTCTGCCAAAGCTGCTGGTTCCTCAAATTGATACCTAATTAAGATTCTTGTTTCTTACACTGCTAACCATGTGTTTTCAATTAAAATCAACTTGAACACACTGCTTTTCCTGAACACTGGTTGAAGGCAGTGAGTACTTTGCTTCAGAAAACCAAAAAGGAAACTTGTTTCATTTGCTGATTTGCATGTGTATTCACTTAAAATCAATTTCAAGGCACTGGTTTCATCTATCTCTCTGCATTCAATAGATACTTCAAGTTTGAAAGATAAGTAAGATTTTAGATTGTTTGGCTGCTATGTACGTGCTTTCACACACATGTCAACTCACGGGTTTTACCTAATGCTATGCCAAAGCATTGGTTTCTTCACTTTACAATTCTAAATAAAATTTGTCTTTTATTTGCTGCTATGCTGTGTTTTCATTTAAATTCATCTTCAAAACATTGGTTTCCCATAACAGGCTGTGAATGCAGCAGTTAAATCAACTTTGAAATTTAAGTAAGTTACTTGTTGATTTGGCCGCTATGCACTAGCTTTCATTCATTATCAATGTAAAAACACTTCTTTTACCTAATGCTATGTCAAAACACTGGTTTCTTCAGTTTTCAAAATTAGCAATATACTCATTACATTGGCAGCTAAGGAATTGCTTTCACTTTGAATGTCAAAAACACTGCTTTTACTATGCAAAAGTTGCCGGTTACCCATTTAAGAAATCTAAGTAACATTCTTGTTTCTTACCATGCTATATATGTTTCTTCAATTACAAGAAACTTGAAAACTCTGCTTTTCAATTATGTTGGCTGAATGAATTGAGTTTTTTCTTTAGAAAACCGAAAAAGAAACTTGTTTCATTGGTTGATTTGCATGTGTATTCATTTACAATCAACTTCAAGACACTGGTTTCACCTCTCTGTGAATGCTGTATTTACTTCAAGATTGAAAGTTAAGTAAGATTATTGTTTGGCTGCTATGCCCTTGCTTTCACTCACATGTCATCACACAGATTTAAGTAAGACTTAGTCCATGCAATGGTTTCTTCATTTTACAATACTAAATACAGTCTGTGTTCTATTTGCTGCTTTGTCTCTGTTTTCTTTTAAATTCATGTTCAAAACACTGGTTTCATCTAACAGGCTGTGAGTGCAACAGTTTATGCATTTTTGAAAGTTGAGTAAGGTACTTATTTGTTTCACTGCTGTACACTTGCTTTCAATCATTATCAAGGTAAAAACACTGCTTTTACCTAATGCTATACCAAAACACTGGTCTCTTCAGTTTTCAAAACTAAGCAATATACTCATTACATTGGCAGCTATGCACTTGTTTTCACTTACAATGAAAGTGAAAACACTGCTTTTACTATGCCAAAGCTGCCGGTTCCTCACTTTGGAAATCTAAGTAAGATTTTTTTTCTTACAATGCTATAAATGAGTTTTCAATTAAAATCAACTTGAAAACACTGCTTTTCCCTAACTTTGATTGAATGCAGTAAGTTTCCGGCTTCAGAAAACCAAAAGGAAATTTGTTTCATTGGCTGATTTGCATGTGTATTCATTTACAATCAACTTCAAGACACTGGTTTCACCTCTCTGTGAATGCAGTAGTTTCTTCAAGTTTGAAATATAATTAAGATTCTTGTTTGTTTGGCTGCTATGCCCTTGCTTTCACTCACATGTCAACACATGGATTTTGCCTAAAGCTGAGCCAATGCAGTGGCTACTTCACTTTACAATCCTAAATAAGATTTCTCTTTAATTTGTTGCTCTGCCTGTGTTTTCACTTAAATTCATCTTCAAAACACTTTTTTCCCATAACAGGCTGTGAATGCAACAGTTAATTTATTTTGAATTTAAAGTAATATACTTGTTTTGCTACTGTGCACTTGCTTTCACTCATTATCAATGTAAAAACACTGGTTTTACCTAATACTATGCCAAAACACTGGTTTCTACAGTTTTCAAAACTAAGAAATATACTCCTTACATTGGAAGCTATAAACTTGTTTTCACTTACCATGAATGTCAAAACACTGCTTTGTCTGCCAAAACTGCCGGTTCCTCACTTTTGAAACCTAAGTAAGATTCTTGTTTCTTAGACTGCTTAGCATGTGTTTACAAATACAATCAACTTGAAAACACTACTTTTCATGAACTGTGGTTGAATGCAGGGAGTTCTTTGCTTCAGAAAACTAAAAAGAAAGTTGTCTCTTTGGCTGATTTGCATGTGTATGCACTTAAAATCAGTTTCAAGGCACTGGTTTCACCTAACACTCTGTGAATGCAGTAGTTCTTTCAAGTGTGAAAGGTGAGATTCTTGTTTGTTTCGCTGCTGTGCCCTTTCTTTCCCTCACATGTTGACACACGGCTTTTACCTAATGCTCAGGCAAGGAATTGGTTTATTTAGTTTTCATACATAAATAAGATTTGTCTTTAATTGGCTGCTATGCCTGTGTTTTCACTTTAATTCATCCTTAAAACACTGGTTTCCCGTTAAAGGCTGTGAAGGCAGCAGTTAATTCAACTTTGAAATTTAAGACAGACACATATTTGCTTGGCTTCTGTGTGCATGCTTTCACTCATTATCAATGTAAAAACCCTGCTTTTACCTAATACTATGCCAAAACACTGGTTTCTTCAGTTTTCAAAACTAAGCAATATACTCCTTACATTGGCAGCTCTTCATTTGTTATCACTTACAACGAATGAGCAACCACTGCTTTTAGTCTGACAAAAGTGCCTGTTCCACACTTTTATAAACTAAGTAAGATTCTTGTTTCTTATACTGCTAAGCATGGGTTTTCAATTGCAATCAACTTGAACACAATGCTTTTCTTGAACATTGGTTGAAGGCAGTGAGTTCTTTGCTTCAGAAAACCAAAAAGGAAACTTGTTTCATTCACTGATTCAGATGTGTATTCACTTAAAATCAATTTCAAGGCACTGGTTTCACTTACCTCTCTGTGAATGCAGTAGGTACTTCAAGTTTGAAAGGTAAGATTCTTGTTAGTTTGGATGCTATGTACTTGATTTCACACACATGTCAACACACGGATTTTCCCTAATGCTAAGCCATTGCATTTGTTTCTTCACTTTACAATTCTAAATAAGATTTGTCTTTTATTTGCTGCTATGCTGTGTTTCCATTTAAGTTCATCTTCAAGACATTGATTTCAACTAAACTGCTGTGAATGAGCCCGTTAATTCAACTTTGAAAGTTAAGTAAGATACTTATTTGTTTGGTGGCTGTGCGCTTGCTTTCACTCTTTATCAATATAAAATCATTGCTTTTACCTAATGCAATGCCAAAACCCTGGTTTCTTCAGTTTTCAAAAGTAAGCAATGTACTCCTTACATTGGCAGCTGTTCACTGTTTATCACTTACAACAAATAACCATCCAGGGCTTTTACTCAGCCAAATCTGCCAATTCCTAACTTTTGAAACATAAGGAAGATTCTTGTTTTTTACGCTGCTAAGCATGTGTTTTTCATTACAATCAACTTGAAAGCACTACCTTTTCTGAACACTGGTTGAATGCAGGCAGTTCTTTGCTTCAGTAAACCAAAAAAGAAATTTGTTTCATTGGCTGATTTGCATGTGTATGCATTAACAATCAACTTCAAGACACTGGTTTCACCTAACTCTTTGTGAATGCAGTAGTTATTTAAAGCTTGCAAGGTAAGTAAGATTCATGATGTTTGGCGCTATGCCCTTGCTTTCACTCACATGTCAACACACAGCTTTAGCCTAAGGCTAATCCAATGCAGTGGTTTCTTCAATTTAGAAAACTAAATAAGATTTGACTTTTATATGCTGCTTTGCCAGTGTTGTCACTTAAATTAATCTTCAAAGCCCTGGTTTCCCGTAACAGTCTGTGAATGCAGCAGTTAATCAACATTGAAAGTTAAATAAGATACTTGTTTCTTTGGCTGCTATGCACTTGCTTTCACTCATTATCAATGCAAAAACACTGCTTTTATGTAATACTATACCAAAACAATGGTTTCTTCAGTTTTCAAAACTAAGCAATATACTCATTACATTGGCAGCTATGCACTTGTTTCACTTTCAATGAATATCAAATCCTTGCTTTTACTATGCCAGAGCTCCCGGGTCCACATCTTCGAAAGCTAAGTAAGCTTCTTGTTTCTTACAATGCTATACATGTGTTTTAAATTAAAATCAACTTGAAAACACTGCTTTTCCCTAACTTTGGCTGAATTCATTGTAATTTTTGGTTTAGAAAACCAAAAAAGAAACATTTCATTGGTTGATTTGCATGGGTATCATTTACAAACAACTTCAAGACACTGGTTTCACCTATCTCTCTGTGAATGCAGTAGTTACTTGAAGTTTCAAAGGTAAAAGAATTCTTGTTTGTTTGGCTGCTTTGCCCTTGTTTACACTCAAAAGTCAACACACAGATTTTGCCTTAGGCTAAGACAATGCAGTGGTTTCTTCACTTTATGAAATGAAATAAGATTTGTCTTTTATATGCTGCTATGCCTGTGTTTTCACTTAAATTCATTTTCACAACACTGGCTTTCCGTAACAGGCTGTGAATGCAGCAGTTAATTCAACTTTGAAATTTAAGTAAGACACCTGTTTGGACCCTTTCTGCTTGCTTTCACTCAATATCAATGAAAGAACACTGCTTTTATCTAATACTATGCCAAACCACTGGTTTCTTCAATTTTCAAAACTAAGAAATATACTCATTACATTGGCAGCTATGCACTTGTTTTCACTTTCAATGAATGTCAAAACCCTGCTTTTACTATGCCAAAACTGCAAGTTACTCACTTTCAAAATCTAAGTAAGTTTCTTGTATCTTGCAATGCTATGCATTTTGTTTTCAATTACAATCAACTTGAAAACAGTGCTTTTCCCTAAGGTTGGCTGAATGCCTTGGTTCCTTGCTTTAGAAAAGAAAAAAAACTTGTTTCATTGACTGATTTGCATGTTTATTCATTTACAAACAACTTCAAGACACTGGTTTCCCCTAATTCTCTGTGAATGCAGTAGGTACTTCAAGTTAGAAAGGTATGTATGATTCTTGTTTGTTTGGCTCTATGCCCTTGCTTTCACTCACATGTCAAGACACAGCTTTTGTCTAAGGCTCACCAATGCAGTGATTTTTTCTCTTTTCCAATCTAAATAAGGTTTTTCTTTTATTTGCTGTTATGCCTGTGTTTTCACTTAAATTCATCTTCAAAACACTGGTTTCCCATACCAGGCTGTGAATGCAGCAGTTAATTTAGTTTGGAAAGTTCAGTAAGATACTTGTTTGTTAGGCTGCTTTGTATTTGCTTCCACTCACTATCAATGTAAAAACACTGCATTTACCTAATTCTATGCCAAAACATTAGTTTCTTCAATTTTCAAAACTAAGCAATATTCTCATTACATTGGCAGTTATGCACTTCTTTTCACTTACAATGAATGTCAAAACACTGCTTTCACTATGCCAAAGCGGTCAGTACCTCAGTTTCAAAATGTAAGTAAGATTGTAATTTCTTACAATGCTATACATGTGTTTTCAATTACAATCAACATGAAAACACTGCTTTTCCATAACATTGGCTGAATGTGTTGAAGTCTTTCCTTTAGAAAACCAAAAAAGAAATTTGTTTCATTGTTTGACTTGCATGTGTATTCATTTACAAACAACCTCAACACACTGGTTTCACCTAATTCTCTGTGGAAGCAGCAGTTACTTCAAATTTGAACGTTAAGTAAGATTCTTGTTTGTTTAGCTGCTATGCCCTTGCTTTCACTGACATGTGAACACAAAGCTTTTGCCTAAGACTAAGCCAATGCTGTGGTTTCTTCACTTTTTCAAAACTAAATAAAATTTGTCTTTTATTTCCTGCTATGCCTGTGTTTTCACTTAAATTCATCTTCATAACACTGGTTTCCCATAACAGGCTGTGAATGCAGCAGTTAATTCAGCTTTGAAAATGAAGTATGATACTTGTTTGTTTGGCTTGTACACGCTTGCTTTCACTGATTATCAATAGAAAAACCCTGCTATTACCTAACTCTATGTGAAAATACTGGTTTCTTCAGTTTTAAAAACTAAGTAATATACTCATTACATTGGGAGCTTTGCACTTGTTTTCACTTACAACGAAAGGCAAAACATTGTTTTTACTATGCCAAAGCAGCCGGTTCCTCACTTTCAAAATCTAAGATTCTTGTTTCTTACAAAGCTATACATGTGTTTTCTATTACAATCAACTTGAAAACACGGCTTTTCCCTAACCTTGCCTGAATGCATTGAGTCCCTTGCTTTAGAAAACCAAAAAAGGAACTTGTTTCATTGGCTGATTTGCATGTGTATTCATTTACAAACAACTTTGAGACACTGGTTTCACCTAACTCTCTGTGAAAGCAGTAGTTACTTCAAGTTTGAAAGGTAAGTAAGATTCTGTTTGCTTGGCTGCTATGCCCTTGTTTTCACTCACATGTAAACACACAGAATTTGCCTAAGACTAAGCCAATGCAGTGATTTCTTTACTTTACAAATCAAAATGAGATTTGTCTTTTGATTGCTGCCATGCCTGTGTTTTCACTTAAATTCATCTTCAAAACAGTGGTTTCCCATAACAGGCCATGAATGCAGCAGTTAATTCAACTTTGAAAGTTAAGTAAGATACTTGTTTGTTTGGCTGGTACACACTTGCTTTCACTCATTATCAATGTAAAAACACTGCTTTTACCTACTACTATGCCAAAACACTGGATATTTCAGTTTTCAAAACTAAGCAATATATTCATTACATTGGGAGCTATGCACTTGTTTTCACTTACAATGAATCGCAAAACACTGATTTTACTCTGCCAAAGCTGCTGGTTCCTCACTTTAGAAATCTAAGTAAGATTCTTGTTTCTAACAATACTATACGAGGGGTTTCAATTACAATCAACTTGAAAACACTGCTTTTCCCTAACCTTTGCTGAATGCATTGAGTTCTTTTCTGTAGAAAACCAAAAAAGAAACTTGTTTCATTGGCTGATTTGAATGTGTAATCATTTACAAACAAGTTCAAAACACTGGTTTCACCTAACTCTTTGTGAAAGCAGTAGTTACTTCAAGTTTTAAAGGTAAATAAGATTCTTGTGTTTGGATGGTATGCCCTTACTTTCACTATCATGCCAACACACAGCTATAGCCTAAGGCTAATCCAATGCTTTGGCTTCTTCGCTTTTTCAAAACTGAATAAGATTTGTCTTTTATTTGCTGCTATGTCTCTGTTTCCCTTCAATTCATCTACAAAGCACTGGTTTCCTGTAATAGGGTGTGAATGCAGCAGTTAATTCAACTTTGAAAGTTAAGTAAGATACTTGTTTGTTTGGCTGCTCTGCTTTTGCTTTCAATCATTATCAATGTAAAAACACTTCTTTCACCTAATATTATGCCAAAACACTGGTTTCTTCAGTTTTCAAATCTAAGCAATATACTCATTACATTGGCAGCTATGCACTTGTTTTCACTTACAATGAATGTCAAAACACTGCTTTTACTTTGCCAAAGCTGCCGGTTCCTCACTTTGGAAATCTAAGCAAGATTCTTGCTTCTTACAATGCTATACATGTGTTTTTAATTGCAATCAACTTGAAAACACTGCTTTTCCCTAACGTTGGCTGAATGCATTAAGTTCTTTGATTTAGAAATCCAAAAAGGAAACATATTTCATTGGTAATTTGCATGTGTATTCAATTACAATCAACTCTAAGACAATGGTTTCACCTAACTCTCTTCGAATGCAGTAGTTATTTCCAGTTTGAAAGGTAAGTAAGATTCTTGTTTGTTTGGCTGCTCTGCCCTTCCTTTCACTCTCATGTGAACACACAGTTTTACCTAGGGCTAAACCATTGCTGTGGTTTCTTCACTATACAAAACTAAATAAGATTTGTGTTTTCTTTGATGCTATGCCTGTGTTTTAAATTAAATTCATGTTCAAAACACTGGCTTCACCAAACAGGTTGTGAATGCAGTAGTTAATTCAACTTTGAAAGTTCAGTAAGATACTTGTTTGTTTGGCTGTTATGCACTTGATTTCACTCTTTCTCAATGTAAAAACACTGCTTTTACCTAATGTTTGCCATAACACAGGTTTCTTAAGTTTTCAAAACAAAGCAATATACTCCTTATATTGTCAGCTATGCACATTTTTTCACTTACAGTGAAGGCCAAAACCCTGTTTTTAGTACACCATAGCTGCCTGTTCTTCAATTTGGAAATCAAAGTAAGATACTTGTTTCTTACAATGCTATACATGTGTTTTCAAATACAATCAACTTGAAAACACAACTTTTCCCTAACGTTGGCTGAATGCATGGAATCCTTTGCTTCAGAAAACAAAAAAGAAATTTGTTTCATTGGCTGATTTGCATGTGTATTCATTTAAAAATAACTTCAAGACACTGCTTTCACCTATCTCTCTGTGAATGCAGTAGTTACTTCAAGTTTGCAATGTAAGTAAGATTCTTGTTTGTTTGGCTGCTATGCCCTTGCTTTCACACACATATCAACACATAGATTTTGCCTAAGGCTGAGCCAATGAAATGATTTCTTCACCTTACAAATCTAAATAAGATTTGTCTTTTACTTGCTTGTATGACTGTGTTTTCACTTAAATTCATCTTCAAAACCCTCATTTCCCGTAATAGGATGTGAATGCAGTAGTTAATTCTTCTTTGAAAGTTAAGTAAGATACTTGTTTGTTTGGCTGCTTTGCGCTTGCTTTCACTCATTATCGATGTAAAAACACTGCTTTAACCTAATACTATGCCAAAATACAGGTTTATTCAGTTTTCAGACTAAGCAATATTCTCATTCTATTGCCAGCTATGAGCATGTTTTCATTTACAATGTATGTCAAAACACTGCTCTTACTCTGCCAAAGCTGCCACTTCCTCACTTTGGAAATCTAAGTAAGATTCTTGTTTCTTCCAAAGCTCTTCATGTGTTTTCAATTACAATCAACTTGAAAACACTGCTTTTCCCTAACGTTGGCTGAATGCATGGAGTCCTTTTCTTTAGAAAACGAGAAAAAAACTTTTTTCATTGGCTGATTTGCTTGTGCATTCATTTACAAAAAAATTCAAGACACTGGTTTCACCTTTCTCTCTGTGAATGCAGTAGTTATGTTAATTTTGAAAGGTAATAGGCTTTTTGTTTGTTTGGATGCTATGCCCATGCTTTCTCTCACATGTTAACACTCATCTTTTGGCTAAGGCTAAGACAATGCAGTGGTTTCTTCACTTTACAAAAATAAATAAGATTTGTATTTTATTTGCTGCTATGCCTGTGTTTTCAGTTAAATTCATCTTCAAAACACTGTTTTCCCATAACAGACTGTGAATGAAGCAGTTAATTCAACTTTGTAAGTTAAGTAACATAGTTGTTTGTTTGGCTGCCTTTCTCAGGCTTTCACTCACTGCTTTTAAATAACACTATGTCAAAACACAGTTTCTTCAGTTTCATAACTAAGCAATATACTCATTACATTCACAGCTATGCACTTAATTTCTCTTTCAATGCATGTCAAAACACTGCTTTTATTATGCCAAAGCTGGAAGTTCCTCACTTTGGAAATCTAAGTAAGTTTCTTGTTTCTTACAATGCTATACATGTGTTTTCAAATACAATCAACTTGAAATCACTGCTTTTCCCTAACGTTGGCTGAATGAATTTTGTTCTTTGCTTTGGAAAACCAAAAAAGAAACGTGTATAATTGGCTGATTTGACCGTGTATTCATTTATAAAAAATTTCAAGACACTGGTTTCACCTAACTCTCTGTGAATGCAGAAGTTACTTCAAGTTTGAAAGGTAAGTAAGATTCTTGTTTGGCTTCTATGCCCTTGCATTCAATCCCATGTCAACACACAACTTTTGTCTAAGGCTAAGCCAATGCAGTGGTCTCTTCACTTTACAAAACCAAATGAGATTTGTCTTTATTTTCAGCTATTCCTGTGTTTTCACTTAAATTGTTCTTCAAAATATTGGTTTTCCATAACAGGCTGTGAAGGCAGCAGTTTATTCAATTTTGAAAGTTCCATAAGAAACTTGTTTGTTTTGCTGCTATGTGCTTGCTTTCACTCATTATCAATGTAAAAACACTGCTTTTACCTAATACTATTCCCAAACACTGGTTCCTTCAGTTTTTAAACCTAAGCAATATACTCATTACATTGGCAGCTATGCACTTGGATTCACTTTCAATGAAGGTCAAAACACTGCTTTTACTATGCCTAAGCTGCCAGGTTCTCACTTTGGAAATCTAAGTAGGATTCATGTTTCTTACAATGCTCTACATGTGTTTTCAATTACAATCAGCTTGAAAACACTGCTCTTCCCTAACGTTGGGTGAATGCATTGAGTTCTTTGCTTTAGAAAATGAAAAAAGAAACTTGTTCCATTGGCTGATTTGCTTGTGTATTCATTTACAAAAACCTTCAAGACACTGGATTCACCTAACTCTCTGTGAATGCACTAGTTACTTCAAGTTTGAAAGGTATGCAATCTCTTGTTTGTTTGACTGCTATGACCTTGCTTTAACTCACCTGTAAACAAACAGCTTTTGCCTAAAGCTAAGCCAATGCAGTGGTTTTGCACTTTAAAAACTGAATAAATTTGTCTTTTATTACCTGCTATGCCTGTGTTTTCATTTAAATTCAACTTCAAAACACTGGTTTCCCCTAACAGGCTGTGAATGCAGCAGATAATTCAACTTTGAAAGTTAAGTAAGATACTGGTGTGTTTGGCTGCTATGTGCTTGCTTTTACTCATTATCAATGTAAACACACTGCTTTTACCTAATACTATGCCAAAACCCGGGTTTCTTCAGTTGTCAAAACTAAGCAATATACTCATTACATTGGCAGCTATGCACTTGTTTACACTTACACTAAATATCAAAGCACTGCTTTTAGTATGCCAAAGTTGCCGGTTCCTCACTTTCAAAATCTAAGTAAGATTGTTTCTTTTAATGCTATACATGTGTTTTCAATTGCAATCAACTTGAAAACATTGCTTTTCCCTAACGTTGGCTGAATGAATTGAGTTCTTTGCTTTAGAAAACCAAAAAAAAAAAAAACTTGTTTCAATGGCTGATTTGCATGTGTATTCATTTAGAAACCACTTCAAGACACTGGTTTCACCTAACTCTCTCTGAATGCAGTAGTTGTTTCAAGTTTGAAATGTATGCAAGATTCTTGTTTGTTTGACTGCTATGCCCTTGCTTTCACTCACATGTCAACACACAGCTTTTGCCAAGTCTAAGCCAAAGCAGTGTTTTCTTCACTTTTAAAAACTAAATTAGATTGTGTTTTATTTGATGCTATGCCTGTGTTTTAATTTAAATTCATTTTCAAAACACTGGTTTCACCTTACAGGCTGAAAATGCAGTAATTATTTCAACTTTGAAAGTTAAGTAACATAATTGATTTTTTGGCTGCTATGCCCTTGCTTTCACTCACATGTCCACAAAAAGCTTTTGCCTAAGGCTAAGCCAATACAGTGGTTTCTTCACTTAACAAATCTAAATAAGGTTTGACTTTTATTTGATTCTATGCCTGTGTTTTCACTTAAATTCATTTTCAAAACACTGGATTCCCATAACAGTTTGTGAATGCAGCCATTAATTCAACTTTGAAAGGTAAGTAAGTTACTTGTTTTTTTGGATGCAATAAATTTGCTATCACTCATTATCAAAGGAAAAACTCTGCTTTTACCTAATACTATGCCAAAACACTGGTTTCTTCAGTTTCAAACTAAGCAATATACTCATTACATTGGCAGCTGTGCACTTGTTTTCACTTACAATGAAGGTGAAAACACTGCTTTTACTATGCCTAAGCTGACTGTTCTTCACTTTGGAAATCAAAGTAAGATTCATGTTTATTACAGTGTTCTACATGTGTTTTCAATTACAATCAACTAGAAAACACTGCTTTTCCCTAATGTTGGCTGAATGCATTGAGTTCTTTGCTTTAGAAACCAAAAAAGAAACTTGTTTCATTGGCTGATTTGCATGAGTATTCATTTACTATAAACTTCAAGACACTGGTTTCACCTATCTCTTGGTAAATGGAGTAGTTACTTCAAGTTTGAAAGGTAAGTAAGATTCTTGTTTGTTTGTCTGCTATGCCCTTGCTTTCATTCACATGTCAACACACAGCTTTTCCTAAGGCTAAACCAATGCAGTGGTTTCTTCACTTTACAGAACTAAATTAGGTTTGTCCTTTATTTGCTGCTATGCCTGTGTTTTCACTTAAATTCATCTTCAAAACATTGGTTTCCCATAACAGGCTGTGAATGGAGCAGTTAATTCAACTTTGAAAATTAATTAAGATACTTGTTTGTTTGGTTCTCTGCACTTGTTTTCACGCATTATCAATGTAAAAACACTGCTTTTTACCACATATTATGCCAAAACGCTGAAATATTCAGTTTTCAAATCTAAGAAATATCCTCAGTAAATTGGCAGCTATGCACTTGGAATCACTTTCAATGAATTTCAAAACACTGCTTTTACTATGCCAAAGCAGCCGGTTCCTCACTTTGGAAATCTAAGTAAGATTCTTGTTTCCTACAATGCTATACATGTGTTTTCAATTACAATCCTCTTGAAAACAGAGCTTTTCCCTAATTTTGGCTGAATGAGTTGAGTGTTGCTTTAGAAAACCAAAAAAGAAGCCTGTTTCATTGGCTTATTTGCATGTGTATTCATTAAAAAAACTTCAAGACACTGGTTTCACCTAACTCTCTGTGAATGCAGTAGTTGCTTCAAGTTTGAAAGGTAAGTAAAGTTCTTGTTTATTTGGCTTCTATGCCCTTGATTTCACTCACATGCCAACACACAGAATTTTTCCTAAGGCTAAGCCAATGCCTTGATTTCATCACGTTATCAAACAAAAAATTATTTGTCTTCTATTTGCTGCTCCTCCTCTGTTTTCACTTAAATTCATCTTCAAAACACTGGTTTCCCAAAACAAGCTGTGAATGCAGCATTTAATTCAACTTTGAAAATTAAGTTAGATACTTGTTGGTTTGGCTGCTATGCACTTGCTTTCACTCATTATCAATGTAAAAACACTGCTTTAAACTAATACTATGCCAAAACACTGGCTTCTTCAGTTTTCAAAACTAAGCAATATACTCAATATATTGGCAGCTATGCACTTTTTTTCACTTCCAATGAATGTCAAAACACTACTTTTACTATGCCAAAGCTGCCGGTTCCTCACTGTCAAAATCTAAGTAAGATTCTTGTTTCTTACAATGCTTTACATGTGTCTCCAATTACAATCAACTTGAAAACACAGCTTTTCCCTAACGTTGGCAGAATGCATTGAATTCTTTACTCTAGAAAACAAAAAAAAAACTTGTTTCATTGGCTGATTTGCATGTGTATTCATTTACAAACAACTTCAAGACACTGGTTTCACCTAACCCTCTGCAAATGCAGTAGTTACTTCAAGTTTGAAAGTTAAGGAAGGCACTTGTTTATTTGGCTGCTATTTGTTTGCTTTCACTCATTATCAACGTAAAAACACTGTTTTTACCTAATACTATGCCAAAATATTGGTTGCCTCAGTTTTCAAAACTAAACAATATATTCAATACATTGACAGCTATGCACTTGTTTTCCTTTACAATAAATGCCAAAACACAGCATTTACTATGCCAAAGCTGTTGGTTCCTCACTTTGGAAACCTAAGTTAAATTCTTGTTTCTTACAATGCTCTACATGTGTTTTCAATTACACTCAACTTGAAAACACTGAATTTCCCTAACATTGGTCGAATGCATTGAATTATTTCCTTTAGAAGCCAGAAAAAGAAACTTGTTTCATTGGCTGATTTCCATGTGTATTCATTTACAAACAACTTCAAGACACTAGTTTCACCTAACTCTCTGTGAATTCAATAATTGCTTTAAGTTTGAAAGGTAAGTAAGATTCTTGTTTGTTTGGCTGCTATGACCTTGCTTTCAGTCACATGTGAACACAAAGCTTTTGCCTAAGGCTAAGCCAATACAGTGGTTTCTTCACTTAACAAATCTAAATAAGGTTTGACTTTTATTTGATTCTATGCCTGTGTTTTCACTTAAATTCATCTTCAAAACACTGGTTTCCCATAACAGTCTGTGAATGCAGCAATTAATTCAACTTTGAATGTTAAGTAAGTTACTTCTTCATTTGGCTGCTATGCACTTGCTTTCACTCATTATCAATGTAAAAACACGGCTTTTACCTAATAGTATGCCAAAACATTGGTTTCCTCAGTTTTCAAAACTAAGCAATATACTCAATACATTGGCATCTATGCACTTGTTTTCACTTACAATGAATGGCAAAACAGTGCATTTACTATGCCAAAGCTGTTGGTTCCTCGCTATGGAAATCTAAGATTCTTGTTTCTTACAATGCTCTACATGTGTTTTCAATTACAATCAACTGGAAAACACTGCTGTACCCTAACTTTAGCTGACTTCCTTGAGTTTTTGCTTTATAAAATCAAAAATCCACTTGTTTCATTGGCTGATTTGCAAGTGTATTCATTTACAAACAGCTTCAAGACACTGGTTCACCTAACTCTCTGTGAATGCAGTAGTTAATTCAAGCTTGAAAGACAAGTAATATTCTTGTTTGTTTCGCTGATATACCCTGGCTTTCACTCACATGTCAAGACACAGCTTTTACCTAAGGCTAAGCCAATGCTTTGGTTTCTTCATTTTACAAACTAAATAAGATTTGTGTTTTATTTGATGTTATGCCTGTGTTTTCATTTAAATTCATGTTCAAAACACTGGTTTCAGCCAACTGGCTGTGAATGCAACAGATAATTCAACTTTGAAAGTTAAGTAAGATACTTTTTTTTTTTGGTTGCTAAGAACTTGCTTTCATGCATTATCAATGTAAAAACACTGCTTTTACCTAATAATATGCCAAAACACTGGTTTCTTCAGTTTTCAAAATTAAGCAATATACTCATTACATTGGAAACTATGCACTTGTTTTCACTTCCAATGAGTGTCAAACATCATTTTCACTATACCAAATCTGCCGCTTCCTCACTTTCAAAATCTAAGAAAGATTCTTGTTTCTTACAATGCTTTACATCTGTTTTCAACTACAATCATCTTGAAAGCACTGCTTTTCCCTAACTTTGGCTGAATGCATTGAGGTCTTTGTTTATAAAAACAGAAATAAACTTGTTTCATTGGCTGATTTGCATGTGTATTCATTTACAAACAACTTCAAGACACTGGTTTCCCCTAACTCTTTGTGAATGTAGTAGTTACTTCAAGTGTGAAAGGTAAGTAAAATTCTTGTTTGCCTGCTAACGCCTTGCTTTCACTCACATGTCAACACACAGCTTTTGCTTAAGGTTAAAGCAATGAAGTGGTTTCTTCGCTTTACAATCCTAAATAAGATTATTCGTTTATTTGCTGGAATGCCTGTGTTTTCACTTAAATACATATTCAAAACACTGGTTTCCCGTAACATGCTGTGAATGCAGCAGTTATTCCCACTTTGAAAGTTAAGTAAGATACTTGTTTGTTTGGCTTCTATGCACTTTCTTTTACTCATTATCAATGAAAAAATACTGCTTTTACCTAATACTTTGCCAATACACTTGTTTGTTCAGTTTTCAAAACTAAGCAATATACACAAATACATCGGCAGCTATGCACTTGTTTCAATTACAATGAATATCAAAACACTTCTTTTACTATGCCAAAGCTGACAGTTCATCACTTTGGTAATGTAAGTAAGATTCTTGTTCTTATAATGCTATACATGTGTTTTTAATTACAGTAAACTTGAAAACACTGCTTTTCCCTTACGTTGGCTGCATGCATTGAGGTCGTTCCTTTAGAAAACCAAAACAGAACTATTTGATTGGCTTGTTTGCATGTGTATTCATTTACAAACAACTTCAAGACACTGGTTTCACCTAACTCTCTGTGAATGCAGTGGTTATTTCAAGTTTGAAAGGTATGTAAGATTCTTGTTTTTTTTGGCTGTTATGCCCTTGCTTTCATTCATGTCAACACACAGCATTTAACAAAGGCTAAGCCAATGCAGTGGTTTCCTCACTTTATGAAACAAAATAAAATTAGTCTTTTATTTGCTGCTATGCCTGTGTTTTCACTTAAATTCATCTTCAAAACACTGGTTCTCATTACAGGCTTTGAATGCAGTGTTTAATTCAACTTTGAAAGTTAAATAAAATACTTGTTTGCCTGCTATGTGCTTCCTTTCACTCATTATAAATGTAAAAACACTGCTTTTACATAATACTATGCCAAAAACTGGTTTCTTCAGTTTTCAAAACTAAGCAATATACTATTACATTGGAAGCTCTGCACTTGCTTTCAATTCCAATGTATGTCAAAACACGACTTTCACTATGCCAAAACTGCCGGGACCTCACTTTCATAATCTAAGTAAGATTCTTGTTTCTTACAATGCTGTACATGTGTATTCAATTACAATCACCTTGAAAACACTGATTTTCCCTAATATTGACTGAATGCATTGAGTTCTTTGCTTTAGAAAACCAAAAAAGAAACTTCTTTCATTGGCTGATTTGCATGTGTATTCATTTACAAACCACCTCAAGAAATTGGTTTCACCTAAATCTCTGTGAATGCAGTAGTTACTTCAAGTTTGAAAGTTAAGTAAGGTTCTTGTTTGTTTGGCTGCTATGCCCTTGCTTTCACTCACATGTCAACACACAGCTTTTACCTAAGGCTAAGCCAATGCTGTGGTTTCTTCACTTTACAAAATAAATAAGATTTGTGTTTTATTTGATGTTACGACTTGTTTTCATTTAAATTCATGTTCAAAACACTGGTTTGAGGTAACAGGGTGTGAATGCATCAGTTAATTCAATTTGAAAGTTAAGTAAGACACTTGTTTGTTTGGGTGCTATATGCTTGCTTTCATTCATTAATAATGTAAAAACACTGCTTTTACCTAATACTATGCCAAAACACTTGTTTTCAGTTTTCAAAACTAAGCAATATACTCATTAAATTGGCAGCTATGCACTTGTTTTTACTTTCAATGAATGTCAAAACACCACTTTCACTTTGCCAAAACTGCCTGTTCCTCACTTAAGAAATATAATAAGATTCTTTTTTCTTGCAATGCTATACATGTGGTTTCAACTACAATCAACTTGAAAACACTGCTTTTCCACAACGTTGCCTGAATGCATTTAGTTCTTTGTTTATAAAACCAAAAATTAAAGTTGTTTCATTGCCTGATTTGCATGTGAATTCATTTACAAACAACTTCAAGACACTGTTTTCACCTAACTCTCTGTGAATGCAGTAGTTACTTCAAATTTGAAAGGTAAGTAAGATTCTTTTTTGTTTAGCTGCTTTACGCTTGTTTTCACTCACATGTGAACACACAGGTTTGCTTAAGGCTAAACCAATGCAGTGGTTTCTTCACTTTACAAAACTAAATAAGACTTGTTTTTATTTGCTGCTATGCCTGCCTTTTCACTTAAATTTATCTTCAAAACACTGGTTTCCCATAACAGGCTGTGAATACAGCAGTTAATTCAACTTTGGAAGTTAAGTAAGATACTTGTTTGTTTGGAGGCCATGCACTTGCTTTCACTCATTATCAATGAAAAAAAAACACTGCTTTTACATAATAGCATGCCAAAACATTGGTTTCTTCAGTTTTCAAAACTAAGAAAAATACTCATTACATTGGCACCTATGCACTGTTTTCACTTAAAATGAATATCAAAACACCGCTCTCATTATGTGAAATCTGCCACTTCCTCCATTCAGAAATCTAAAAAAGATTCTTGTTTCTAACAATGCTATACATGTGTTTTCAATTACACTCAACTTGAAAACACTGCTTTTCCCTAACGTTGGATGAATGCATTGAGTTCTTTGCTTTAGGAAACCAAAAAAGAAACTTCTTTCATTGGCTGATTTGCATGTGTATTCATTTACAATCAATTTCAAGACACTGAGTTCACCTAACTCTCTGTGAATGCAATTGTTACTTCAAGTTTGAAAGTTATGTAATATTCTTGTTTGTTTGGCTGCGATGCCCTTGATTTCACTCACATGTCAACACACAGCTTTTACTTAATGCTATGCCAAAACACTGCTTTCTTCAGTTTTCAAAACTTAGCAATATACTCCTTATATTGGTAGCTATTCACTTGTTATCTATCACAATGAATGACCAAACACTGCTTTATCTCTACCAAAGATGCCGGGTCTGCACTTTTGAAACCTAAGTAAGATTCTTGTTTCTTACACTAAGCATGTGTTTTCAATTGCAATAAACTTGAAAGCACTGCTTTTCCTGAACCTGGTTGAATGCAGTGAGTTCTTTGCTACAAAAACCAATAATGAAACTTATTTCATTGGCTGATTTGCATATCTATTCACTTGAAATCAATTTCAAAGCACTGGTTTCACCTAACTTTTTGTGAAAGCAGTAGTTGCTTCAAGTTTGAATGGTAAGTAAGATTCTTGTTTGTTTGGCTGCTCTGCCCTTCTTTCATTCACATATCAACACACTGCTTTTACTTAAGGCTAAGCCAATGGAATGGTTTTTTCACTTTACAAAACCAAATAAGATTTGTGTTTTATTTGATGCTATGCCAGTGTTTTCATTTACATTCATTTTCAAGCACTGGTTTCAGCTAAGAGGCTGTGAATTCAGCAGTTAATTCAACTTTGAAATTTAAGGAAGATACTGATTTCTTTGGCTGCTGTGCACTTGCTTTCACTTATTATCAATGTAAAACCACTGCTTTTACATAATACTATGCCAAAACACTGGTTTCTTCAATTTTCAAAACTAAGCAATATACTCCTTACATTTGCTGATATTCACTTGTTATCACTTACAACGAATAACCAACCACTGCTTTTACTCTGCCAAAGCTGCCGGTTCATCACTTTGGAAACCAAAGTAAGATTCTTGTTTCTTACACTGCTAAGCATGCGTTTTCAATTACAAACAATTAGAAAACACTGCCTTTCTTGAATGCTGGTTGAATGCTCTGAGTTCTTTGCTTCTTGAAACCAAAAAAGAAACTTATTTCATTGGCAGATTTGCATTTGTATTAATTTACAATCAAATTCAAGGCACTGGTTTCACATATCTTTCTTTTAATGCAGTAGTTTCTTCCAGTGTAAAAGGTAAGTAAGGTTCTTGTTTTTTTCACTGCTCTGTCCACGGTTTAAACCACATGTCATCCTAGGGATATTACTTAATGCTAAGCCAATGCAGTGGTTTCTTCAATTTACAATCCTAAATAAGGTTTGTCTTTTATTTGCTGCTATGCCTGTGTTTTCACTTAAATTCATCTTCAAAATCCTGGTTTCCCGTAACAGGCTGTGAATGCAGCAGTCAAATCAACTTTGAAAGTTAAGTAAGATACTTGTTTATTTGGCTACTATGGGAATGCTTTAGCTCATTATCAGTGTAAAAACTCTGCTTTTGCCTAATACTATGCCAAAACCCTGATTTCTTCAGTTTTCAAACCAAAGAAATATACTCATTACATTGGCAGCTTTGCACCTGTTTTCACTTACAATGAATGTCAAAACACTTCCTTTATGATGCCAAAGCTCCCGGTTCCTCACTTTGGAAATCTAAGTAAGATTCTTGTTTCTTACAATGCTTTACATGTGTTTTTAATTACAATCAACTTGAAAACACTGCTTTTCCCTAACGTTGGCTGAATGCATTGAGTTCTTTGCTTCAGAAAACCAAAAAGGAAACTTGTTTCATTGGCTGATTTGCATGCATATTCATTTACAATCAAATTCAAGACAGTGATTTCACCTAACTCTCAAAAGAATGCATTAGTTAATTCAAGTTTGAATGGTAAGTAAGATTCTTTTTTGTTTGGCTGCTATGTGCTTGCTTTCACCACATATCTACACACGGATTTTACCTAATGCTAAGCCAATCCAGAGGTTTCTTCACGTTAGAATACTAAATAATATTTGTCTTTTATTTGCTGCTTTGCCTGTGTTTTCACTTAAATTCTTCTTCAAAACACTATTTTCCCATAAAAGGCGGTGAATGCAGCAGTTAATTCATCTTTGAAAGTTAAGTAAGATACTTATTTGTTTGGCGGCTGTGTGCTTGCTTTCACTCATTATCAATGTAAAAACACGTTTTTTACCTAATGCAATGCCTAAACACTAGTTTCTTCTGTTTTTAATAGTAAGCAATATACTCATTACATTGGCAACTATGCAGTTGTTTTCACTTACAATGAATGTCAAAACAGTGCTTTTACTAAGCCAAAGCTGCCGGTCCTCACTTTGAATATCTAAGTAAGATTCATGATTCTTACAATGCTGAACATGTCTTTTCAATTACAATCAACTTGAAAACACTGCTTTTCCTGAACACTGGGGTTGAATGCAGTGAGTTCTTTGCTTCAGAAAACCAAAAAGGAGACTTGTTTCATTGACTTATTTGCATGTGTTTTTACTTACAATCAACTTCAAGACACTGGTTTCACCACTCTTTAATTGCAGTACTTATTTCAAGTTTGAAAGGTAAGTAAGATTCTTGCTTTTGTGTCTGCTATGCCCTTGCTTTCACTCACATGTCAACGCACGAATTTTACCTAATGCTAAGCCAATGCAATGGTTTTTTAAATTTACAATGCTATATAACATTTGTGTACTATTTGCTGCTCTGCTTGTGTTTTCACTTAAATTGATATTCAAAACACTGGGTTTCCATAACAGTCTGTGAATGCAGCAGTTACTTCAGTGTTAAAAGTTAAGTAAGATACTTATTTGGCTGCTGGGTGCTTGCTTTCACTCATTATCAGTGTAAAAGCACTGATTTTACATAATGCTATGCCAAAAGACTGGTTTCTTCTGTTTTCAAAACTAAGCAATATACTCCTTACATTGGCACCTATCCACTTGTTATCATTTACAACGAATGACCAACCAATGCTTTTACTCTGCCAAAGCAGCCGGTTCCTCACTTTGGAAGCCTAAGTAAGATTCATGTTTCTTACACTGCTAAGCATGTGTTTTCAATTACAATCAACTTGAATACACTGCTTTTCCTGAACGCTGGTTGAATGAAGTGAGAGCTTTGCTTCAAAAATCCGATAAGGAAACTTGTTTCACTGGCTGATTTGCATGTGCATTCCCTTAAAATCAATTTCAATGCACTGGTTTCACATAACTCCTGTGAATGCAGTCGTTACTTCAAGTTTGAAAGGTAAGTAAGATTCTTGTTTGTTTGGATGCTATGGACTTGCTTCCACTCACATGTCAACACACAGATTTTGCCTAATGCAAAGCCATTGCAGTGGATTCTTCACTTTACAATCCTAAATATGATTTGTCTTATTTGCTGCTTTGTTTTTGTTTTCACTTAAAATCATCTTCAAAATACTGCTTTCCCATAACAGGTTGTGAATGCAGCAGTTAATTCAACTTTGAAAATTAAATAAGATAATTGTATGTTTGGATACTAAGCACTTCCTTTCACTCATTATCAATGTAAAAACACTGCTTTTAACTAATACTATGCCAAAACACTGGTTTCTTCAGTTTTCAATACTAAGCAGTATACCCATTACATTGTCAGCTATGCACTTGTATTCACTTACAATTAATGTCAAAACACTGCTTTTACTATGCCAATGCTGCCGGTTCCTCACTTTGGGAATCTAAGTAAGATTTTTGTTTCTCACAATGCTATACCTGTGTTTTCAGTTACAATCAACTTAAAAACACTGCTTTTCGTGAACACTGGTTGAATGCAGTGAGTTCTATGCTTCAGAAATCCAAAAGGAAACTTGTTTCACTGGCTGATTTGCATGTGTATTCATTTACAATCAACTTAAAGACACTGGATTCACCTCTCTGTGAATGCAGGAGTTAATTGAAGTTTGAAAGGTAAGTAAGATTCTTGTTTGTTTGGCGGCTATGCCCTTGCTTTCACTCAATGTCAACACACTGTTTTACCTAAGGCTAAGCCAAGGCAGTGGCTTCTTCACTTTACAAAATTAAATGAGATTTGTGTTTTATTTGATGCTATGCTTCTGTTTTCATTTAAATTCATGTTCAAATCACTGGTTTCCCATAACAGGCAGTGAATGCAGCAGTTAATTCTACTTTGAAAGTTAAGTAATATACTTGTTTTTTTGGCTACTGTGCATTTGCTTTCACGCATTATCAATGTAAAAACACTGCTTTTACTTAACGCTATGCCAAAACACTGGTTTCTTCCGTTTTCAAAACTTAGCAACATACTCCTTACATTGGCAGCTATTCACTTGTTATCTCTTACAATGAATGACCATCCACTGCTTTTACTATGCAAAAGCTGCTGGTTCCTCACTTTTGAAACATAAGTAAGATTCTTATTTCTTACACTGCTAAGCATGTGTTTTCAATTACAATCATCTTGAAAACACTGCTTTTCCTGAACACTGGTTGAATGCATTGAGTTCTTTGCTTCAGAAAACCAAAAAGGAAAGTTGTTTTAATGGCTGATTTCCATGTGTATTCACTTAAAATCAATTTCAAGACACTGGTTTCACCTAACTCTCTGTGAATGCAGTAGTTACTTCAAGTTTGAAAGGTAAGTTGGATTCTTGTTTGTTTGGCTGCTATGTCATTGCTTTAACACACATGTCATCACATGGATTTTACCTAATGCTAAGCTAGTGCATTGGTTTCTTCACTTTACAATACTAAATAAATTTGTCTTTTAATTGTTTCTGTGCCTGTGTTTTCACTTAAATTCATCTTAAAATCCCTGTTTTCCCATAACAGGCTGTGAATGCAGCAGTTAATTCAACTTTGAAAATTAAGTAAGATACTTGTTTGTTTGGCTGCAATGCACTTGCTTTCACGAATTATCAATGTATAAACATTGCTTTTACCTAATACTGTGCAAAACACTGAATGTTTCAGTTTGCAAAACTAAGCAATATACTCATTACATTAGCAGGTATGCACTTGTTTTCACTTACAACGAATGTCAAAACACTGCTTTTACTATGCCAAAGATAACGGTTCATCACTTTGGAAATCTAAGTAAGATTCTTGTTTCTTACCATGGTATACAAGAGTTTTCAATTACAATCAATTTGAAAACACTGCTTTGTTTGAACACTGGTTGAACTTAGGGAGGACTTTGCTTCAGAAAACAAAAAAAAAAATCTTTTTTCATTGTCTGTTTTGTATTTGTATTCATTTACAATCATCGTCAAGACACTGGTTTCACCTAACTCTCTGTGAATGCTGTAGTTACTTCAAGTTTGAAAGGTAAGTAGGATTCTTGTTTGTTTGGATGCTATTTCCTTGATTTCACTCACATTTCACCACACGGTTTTTACCTAATGTTAAGCAATGTGTTCTTCACTTTACTATCCTAAACAAGATTTGTCTTTTATTTGCTGCTATGCCTGTGTTTTCATTTAAATTCATCTTCAAAACACTGGTTTTCTGTAACAGGTTGTGAATGCAGCAGTTAATTCAACATTGAAAGTTAAGCAAGATACTTGTTTGTTTGGCTGCTAGCGCTTGCTTTGCGTCTTTATCAATGTAAAAACACTGCTTTTAATTAATATTATGCCAAAACACTGGTTTCTTCAGTTTTCAAATCTAAGCAATGTACTCATTACATTGGCAGTTTTGCATTTGTTTTCACTTACAATGAATGTCAAAACCATTCTTTTACGATGCCAAAGATGCCGGTTCCTCACTTTGGAAATCTAAGTAAGATTCTTGTTTCTTACAATGCTATACATGTGATTTCAATTACAGTCAACTCGAAAAAACTGCTTTTCCCTAATGTTGGCTGAATGCATTGAGTTCTTTGTTTCAGGAATCCAAAAAGGAAACTTGTTTCATTGGCTGATTTGCATGTGTATTCCTTTACAATCAATTTCAAGACACTGGTTTCACCTAACTCTCTGTGAATGCAGTAGTTATTTCAAGTTTGAATGGTACTTAATATTCTTGTGTGTTTCGCTCCTAAACCCATGCTTTCACTCACATGTCAACACACAGCTTTTACCTAAGACTAAGCCAATGCAGTGGATTCTTCACTTTACAAAACTAAATAAGATTTGTGGGTTTTTGTTTGATGTGATGCCTGTGTTTTCATTTAAATTCATGTTCAAAACAGTGGTTTCACCTAACAGGTTGTGAATGCAGCATTTAATTCAACTTTGAATGTTAAGTAAGGTACTAATGTTTTGGCTGATGTGCACTTGCTTTCAGTTATTATCAATGTAAAAACACTGCTTTTAACTAATGTTTTGCAAAAACACTGGCTTCTTGTGATTTCAATACTTAGCAATATACTCCTTATATTGGCATCTCTTCACTTGTTATCACTTAGAACGAATGACTAACCACTGCTTTTACTCTGCCAAAGCTGCTGGTTCATCACTTTGGAAACCTAAGTAAGATTCTTGTTTCTTACACTGCTAAGTATGTGTTTTCAATTACAATCAATTAGAAAACACTGCTTTTCCTGAGCGCTGGTTGAATGCAGTGACTTCTTTGCTTCAGAAAACCAAAAAGGAAACATTTCATTGACTGATTTGCATGTGTATTCATTTACAATCAACTTCAAGGCACTGGTTTCACCTAACTCTCTGTGAATGCAGTAGTTGCTTCAAGTTTGAATGGTAAGTAAGATTCTTGTTTGTTTGGCTGCTATACCCTTGCTTTCACTCACATGTGAACACACTGCTTTTACCTAAGACTAAGCCAATGCAGTGGATTCTTCACTTTACAAAACTAAACAAAATTTGTGTTTTATTTGATGCTATGCCAGTGTTTTCATTTAAATTCATGTTCAAAACACTGGTTTCACCTTACAGGCTGTGAATGCAGCAGTAAATTCAACTTTGAAAGTTAAGTAAGATACTTATTTGTTTGGCCAATGTGCACTTGCTTAAACTCATTATCAATGTAAAAACACTGCTTTTACCTAATGCTTTGCCAAAACACTGGTTTCTTCGGTTTTCAAAACTAAGTAATATACTCCTTACATTGGCAGTTATTCACTTGTTGTCACTTAAAACGAATGACCAACCACTGGTTTTAATCTCCCAAAGCTGCCAGTTTCTCACTTTTGAATCCTAAGTATGATTCTTGTTTCTTACACTGCTAAGCATGTGTTTTCAATTACAATCAATTAGAAAACACTTCCTTTCCTGAATTCTGGTTGAATGCTTTGAGTTCTTTGCTTCTTGAAACTAAAAAGGAAACATTTCTTTTGCAGATTTGCATGTGTATTCACTTGAAATCAATTTCAAGGCCCTGGTTTCACATAACCCTTGGTGAATGCAGTAGTTACTTCAAGTGTGAAAGATAAGTAAGGTTCTTGTTTTTTTCACTGCTATGTCCATGGTTTAAACCACATGTCATCCTAGGGATATTACTTAATGCTAAGCCAATGCAGTGGTTTCTTCAATTTAAAATCCTAAATAAGATTTGTCTTTTATTTGCTGCTGTGCCTGCGTTTTCATTTAAATTCATCTTTGAAACACTGTTTTCCCATAAGAGTCCCTGAATGCAGCAGTTAATTCAACTTTGAAAGTTAAGTAAAATGCTTGTTTGTTTGGCTGCTATGTGCTTGCTTTCACTCATTATGAATGTAAAAACAGTGCTTTTACATAGTACTATGCCAAAGCACTGGTTTCTTCAATTTTCAAAACTAAGCAATATGCTCCTTACTTCGGCAGTTATGCACTTGTTTTGACTTAGAGTGAATGACAAACAACTGCTTTTAATATGCTAAAGCTGCCGGTTCTGCATTTTGGAAATCTAAGTAAGATTCTTGTTTCTCACACTGCTAAGCTTGTGTTTTCAATTGCCATCATATTGACAACACTGCTTTTCCTGAACCCTGGTTGAATGCAGGGAGTTCTTTGCTTCAGAAAACCAAAAAGGAAACTTGTTTCATTGGCTGATTTGCATGTGTACTCACTTAATATCAATTTCAAGGCACTGGTTTCACCTAACTCTCTGTGCAGGCAGTAGTTACTTCAAGTTTGAAAGGTAAGTAAGATTTTTGTTTGTTTGTCACTAGGCCTTACTTTCACACACATGTCAACACACAGCTTTTACCTAAGGCTAATCCAATGCAGTGATTTCTTCAGTTTACTAAACTAAATGAGATTTGTCTTTTATTTCATGCTATACATGTGTTTTCATTTAAATTCATTTTCAAAACCCTGGTTTCACTTAACTGCCTGTGAATGCAGCAGTTAATTCCACTGTGAAATTTAAGTAAGATTCTTATTAATTTGGCTGCACTGTGCCTGCTTTCACTCATTATCAATGTAAAAACACTGCTTTTTCCTAATGCTGTACCAAAACACTGGTTTCTTCAGCCTTCAAAACTAAGCAAATTACTCCTTACTTTGGCAAGTACTCACTTATTATCACTTCAACGAATGAACAACCACTGTTTTTACTCTGCCAAACTGCAGGTTACTCCTTTTGAAACATACGTAAGATTTTTGTTTCTTACAATGCTATACATGTGTTTTCAATTACAATCAACTTGAAAGCACTGCTTTTCCTTAACCTTGGCTGAATTGTGAGTTCTTTGATTTAGAAAACCAAAAAAGAATCTTGTATCATTGGCTGATTTGCATGTGTATTCATTTACAATCAACTTCAAGACACTGGTTTCACCTAACTATCTATTATTGCAGTAGGTACATCAAGTTTGGAAGGTAAGTATAATTCTTGTTTGTTTGGCTGCTATGCTCTTGCTTTCACTCACATGTCAACCCGCAGTTTTACCTAAGGCTAAGCCAAAGCTGTGGTTTCTTCACTTTATGAAATTAAAAAAGATTGATGTTTTATTTGTTGCTGTGCCTGTGTTTTCATTTAAATTCAATTTCAAAACACTGGTTTCACCTAACAGGCTGTGAATGCAGCAGTTAATTCAACTTTGAAATCTAAGTAAGGTACTTATTTGTTTGGCTGCTGTGTGCTTTATTTCTTTCATTATCAATGTAAACACATGCTTTTACCTAATGCTTTGCCAAAACACTGGTGTATTCAGTTTTCAAAGCTAAGCAATAATACTCCTTACATTGGCAGCTTTTCACTTCTTCTCACAACGAATGACCGACCACAGCATTTACTCTGCAAAATCTGCTGGTTCCTCAATTTGAAACCTAAGGAAGATTCTTGTTTCATACACTGCTAAGCCCGTGTTTTCAATTACAATCAACTTGAAAACACTGCATTTCCTGAATGCTGGTTGAATGCAGGGAGTTCTTTGCTTCAGAAACCTAGAAAGGAAACTTGTTTCATTGGCTGATATGCATGTGTATTCACTTAAAATCTATTTCAAGGCACTGGCTTCACCTAACTCTCTGTGAGTTCAGTAGTTACTTCAAGTTTGAAAGGTAAGTAAGATTCTTGTTTGTATGGCTGCTATGTATTTGCATTCACTCACAGGTCAACACACGGATTTTACCTAATACTAAGCCAATGCATTGGATTCTTCACTTTACAATCCTAAATATGATTTGTCTTTTATTGGTGCTATGCCTGTGTTTTCACTTAAATTCATCTTCAATGCACTGGTTTCCTGTTACAGGCTGTGAATGCAGCAGCTAATTCTACTTTGAAAGTTAATTAAGTTCCTTATTTGTTTGGCTGCTGTGTGCTTGCTTTCACCCATTATCAATGGAAAAACACTTCTTTTACTTAATGCTATTCCAAAACACTGGATTCTTCAGTTTTCAAAACTAAGCAATATACTCATTACATTGGAAGCTATGCAATTGTTTTCACTTTCAAGGAATGTCAAAACACTGCTTTTACAATGCCAAAGCTGCCGTTTCCTCACTTTGGTAATCTAAGTATGATGCTCATTTCTTACAAGGATATACATGTGTTTTCAATTGAAATCAACTTGAAAACACTGCTTTTCCTGAATGCTGGTTGAATGCAGTGAGATTTTGCTTCAGAAAACCAAAAAAGAAACTTGTTTCATTGGCTGATTTGCATGTGTATTCATTAACAATCAACTTTAAACACTGGTTTCACCTCTCTGTGAATGCAGTAGTTACTTCAAGTTTGAAAGGTAAGTAAGATTCGTGTTTGATTGGCTGCTATGAACTTGCTTTCACTCACATGTCAACACAGAGTTTTACCTAAGGCTAAGCCCAGGCAGTGGATTGTTCACTTTACAAAGTAATAGAGATTTGTGTTTTATTTGATGCTCTGCCTGTTTTTTCATTTAAATTCATGTTCAAAGCACTGGTTTCTCCTAACAGGCTGTAAATGCAGCAGTTAATTCAACTTTGAAAGTTAAGTAAGATACTTACTTTTTTGCTACTGTGCACTTGCTTTCACTCATTATCAGTGTAAGAACAGTGCTTTTCCCTAATATTATGCCAAAACACTGGTTCTTTCAGTTTTCAAAACTAACCAATATACACCTTTAATTGGCAACTATGCACTTGTTTTCACTTACAATTAATGTCAAAACACTGTTTTTGCTCTGCCAAAGCTGCCGGTTCCTCACTTTGGAAATCTAAGTAAGATTCTTGTTTCTTACACTGCTGAGCATGTGTTTTCAATTACAGTCATCTTCAAAACACTGCTTTTCCTGAATGCTCATTGAATGCAGGGAGTTCTTTGCTTCAGAAAACCAACAAGGAAACTTGTTTCATTGGCTTGTTCGCATGTGTACTCACTTCAAATCAATTTCAAGGTGCTGGTTTTACCTAACTCTGTGAATGCAGCAGTTACTTCAAGATTGAGTGATAAGTAAGATTCTTGATTATTTGGCTACTATGCCTTTACTTTCTCTCACATGGCAACACATGGAATTTACCTAATGCTAAGCCAATGCAGTGGTTTCTTCATTTTACTATCCTAAATAGAATTGGTCTTTTATTTGCTGCTATGCCTGTGGTTTTACTTAAATTCATCTTCAAAGTCTGTTTCCCGTAACAGGCTGTGAATGCAGCAGTTAATTCCAATTTGAAAGTTAAGTAAGATTCTTATTTGTTTGGCTGCTGTGCCCTGGCTTTCACTCATTATCAATGTAAAAACACTACTTTTACCTAATACTATGCCAAAACACTGGTTTCTTCAGTTTTCCAAACTAAGCAATATACTCATGTCATTCACAGCTATGCACTTGTTTTCACTTGAAATGAATGTCAAAACACTGCTTTTACTATGCCAATGCTGTCGGTTTCTCACTTAGGATATCTAAGTAAGTTTCTTGTTTCCTACAGTGTTATACATGTGTTTTCAATTGCAATCAACTTGAAAACTCTGCTTTTCCCTAACATTGCCTGGATGCATTGAGTTCTTTGCTTAAGAAAACCAAAAATAAACTTTTTTCTTTGGCAGATTTGCAAATGTATTCATTTACAAACAAATTCAAGACACTGGCTTCACCTAACTCTCTGTGAATGCAGTAGTTACTTAAAGTTTGAAAAGTAGGTAAGATTCTTGTTTGGCTGCTATGCCCTTGTTTTTACTCACATGTCATGACACAACTTTTACCTAAGGCTAAGCCAATGCAGTGGATTATTCACTTTACAATATTAAATAAGATTTGTCTTTTATTTGCTGCTATTCCTTTATTTTCATTTAAATTCATCTTGAAAACACTGATTTCCATTAACAGGTTTTGAATGCAGTAGTTACTTCAACTTTGAAAGCTAAGTAAGATACTTATTTGGATGCTGGGTGCTTGCTTTCACTCATTATCAATGTAAAAACACTGCTTTTACCTAATGCTATGCCAAAACACAGGTTTCTGTAGTTTTCAAAACTAAGCAATATACTACTTACATCGGCAGCTGTTCACTTGTTATCATTTACAATGAATGACCACCCATGCATTTACTCTGTCAAAGCAGCCGGTCCCTCACTTTTGAAGCCTAAGTAATATTCTTGTTTCTTACACTGCTAAGCATGTGTTTTCAGTGGCAACCAACAGCAAATCACTGCTTTTCCTGAACACTGGTTGAATGCATTGAGTTCTTTCCTTCAGAAAACCAAAAAGGAAACCTGTTTCATTGGCTGATTTGCATGTGTATTCACTTAAAATCAATTCCAAGGCACTGGTTTCACCTAACTCTCTGTGAATACAGTAGTTACTTCAAGTTTGAAAGGTAAGCAAGAGGTTCCTTCACTTTACAAAACTAAATAAGATTTGAGTTTTATTTGATGCTATGCCTGTGTTTTCATTTAAATTCATGTTCTAAACACTGGTTTCACCTAACAGGCTGTGAATGCAGCAGTTAATGCAACTTTGAAAGTTAAGTAAGACATTCATTTGTTTGGCTGCTGTGTGATTGCTTTCTCTCATTATCAATGTAAAAACACTGCTTTTACCTAATGCTATGCCAAACCACTGCTTTCATCAGTTTTCAAAGCTAATCAGTATACTCCTTACATTCGCACTTATTCACTTGTTATCAATTACAATGAATGAGCAATGTCAAATTTTACTCTGCCAAAGCTGCCATTTACTCACTTTAGTAACCTAAGTAAGATTCTTGTTTCTGACACTGCTAAGCATGTGTTTCAAATACAATCAACTTGAAAACACTGCTTTTCCTGAACGTTGGGTGAATACAGTGAGTTCTTTGCTTCACAAAACCTAAAAGGAAACTTGATTCAATGGCTGATTTGCAGATGTATTCACTTAAAATCCATTTCAAGGCCCTGGTTTGATGTAACTCTGTATGAATGCAGTCGTTACTTCAATTTTGAAATGTAAGCAAGATTTTTGTTTGTTTGGCTGCATTGTCCTTGCTTTCACACCTATGTCAACACACAGATTTTACGTAATGCTAAGCCAAAGATTTGGTTTCTTCACTTTACAATACTAAATAAATTTTGTCTTTTATTTGCTCCTAGGTCTATGTTTTCATTTAAATTCTTCTTCAAAATAATGGTTTCCCATAACTGGCGGGGAATGCAGCAGTTAATATAGCTTTGATATTAAGTATGGTATTTGTTTGTTTGGTTGCTATGCGTTTGCTTTCACTCATTATCAATATAAAAACCCTGCTTTGACGTAATAATATATCAAAACACTGGTTTCTTCCGTTTTCAAAACTAAGCAATATACTCATTACATTGGCAGCTATTCACTTGTTTCAACTTACCATGAATGTCAAAACATTGCTTTTACTATGCCAAAGTTGCTGGTTGTTTCTTACAATGCTATACATGTTTTCAATTATAATCAACTTGAAAAGTCTGCTTTTCCTGAATGCTGGTTGAATGCAGGGGGTACTTTGCTTCAGAAAACCAAAAAGGAAACATTTCATTGGCTGATTTGCATGTGTATTCATATACAATCAACTTCAAGACACTGGTTTCACCTAACTCTCTGTAAATGCAGTGTTTACTTCAAGTTTGAAAGGTATGTAAGATTCTTTTTCTTTTGGCTGCTATGCCCTTGCTTTCAGTCACATGTCAACTCATGCCTTTTACCTAAGGCTAAGCCAAAGCAGTGGTTTCTTCTCTTTAGAGTGCTAAATAAGATTTGTGTTTAAATTGATGCTAGGCCCGTGTTTTCATTTAAATTCATGTTCAAAACACTGGTTTCAACTCACAGGCTGTGAATGCAGCAGTTAATTCAACTTTGAAAGTTAAGTAAGATACTTATTTGTCTGGCTGCTCTGTGCTTGCTTTCACTCATTAACAATAGAAAAACCCTGCTTTTACTTAATGCTATGCCAAAACACTGGATTATTCAGTTTTCAAACCTAAGCAATATACTCTTCACATTGACAGCTAATCCCTTGTTATCACTTTCAAAGAATGCCCAACCACTGCTTTTACTTTGCGAAAGCTGCTGGTTCTTCACTATGGAAATCTAAGAAAGATTCTTGTTTCTTACAATGCTACACATGTGTTTTCAATTACAATCAACTTGAAAATATTGCTTTTCCTGAACATTGGTTGAATGCAGTGAGTTCTTTGCGTCAGAAAACCAAAAAGGAAACTTGTTTCATTGACTGATTTGCGTGTCTTTTCACTTAAAATCAATTTCAAGGCACTGGTTTCACCTAACTCTCTGTGAATGTAGTTGTTACTTCGAGTTTGAATGTAAGTAAGATTTTTGATTGCTTGGATGCTATGTCCTTACTTTCACTCACATGGCAACACACGGATTTACCTAATACTTACCCAAAGCAGTGGTTTCGTCACTTTACAATCCTAAATAGGATTTCTCCTATATTGGCTGCTATGCCAGTAATTTCACTTAAATTTATCTTCAAAACACTGGTTTCCCATAACAGTCTGTGAATGCAGCAGTTAATTCAACTTGAAAGTTAAGTAAGGTACTTGTTTGTTTGGCTGCTATGCGATTGCTTTCACTCATTATCAATGTACAAACACTGCTTTTACCTAATATTATGCCAAAACACTGGTTGATTCAATTTTTAAAACTAACCAATATACTCATTATATTGGCAGCTATGCACTTTTTTTCACTTACAATGAATATCAAAACCCTGCTTTTACTATGCCAAAGCTGCAGTTCCTGAATTTGGAAATCTAATTAAGATTTTTGTTTCTTACAATGATATACATGTGTTTTCAACTACATTCAATTTGAAAACACTACTTTTCCCTAACGTTGGCTGAATGCATTGAGTCCTTTGGTTTAGAAAACCAAAAAAGAAACTTGTTTCATTGGCTGATTTGCATGTGTATTCATTTACAATCAACTTCAAGGCACTTGTTTCACCTTAATCTCTGTGAGTGCAGAAGTTACTTGAAGCTTGAAAGGTAAGTAAGATTCTTGTTTGTTTGTCTGCTATATCCTTGCTTTCAATCACATGTAAACACACAGCTTTTACCTAAGGCTAGGCCAAAGCAGCGGTTTCTTCACATTACAAAACTAAATAAGATTTGTGTTTTTTTTATGCTATCCCTGTGTTTTCATTTAAATTTATGTTCAAAACACTGGTTTTACCAAGAAGCTGTGAATCCAGCAGTTAATTCAACTTTGAAAGTTAAGAAAGGTACTTGTTTTTTGGCTGCTGTGTGGTTGCTTTCACTCTTTATCAATGTAAAGCACTGCTTTTACCTAATGCTATGCCAAAACACTGGTTTCTTCAGTTTTCAAAACTAAGCAATATACTCCTTGCACTGGCAGCTATTCACTTGTTATCACTTACAACGAATGAACAACCACTGCTTTTACTCTGCCAAAATGGCCAGTTCCTCACTTTTGAAACCTAAGTAAGATTCCTATTTGTTACACTGCTAAGCATATGTTTTCAATTACAATCAACTTGAAAACACTGCTTTTCCTGAACACTGGGTGAAAGCAGTGAGTTCTTTGTTTCAGACAACCAAAAAGGAATCTTGTTTCATTGTCTGATTTGCATGAGTATTCAATTAAAATCAATTTCAAGGCACTGGTTTCACCTAACTCCCTGTGAATGCAGTAGTTAATTCAAGTTTGAAATGTAAGTAAGATTCCTGTTTGTTTGGCTGCTATGCACTTGCTTTCACACACAGGGCAGCACATGGTATTTACCTAATGCTAAGCCAATGCATTGGTTTCTTCAGTTTATAATACGAAATAATATATTTCTTTTATTTCCTTTTATGCCTGTGTTTTCATTTAAATTCATCTTCTAAACACTGGTTTCCCATAACAGGCTCTGAATGCAGCAGTTAATTCAACTTTGAAAGTTAAGTAAGATTCTTGTTTGTTTGGCTGCTATGCACTTGCTTTCACTCACTTGTCAAAACACAGCTTTTATCTAAGGCTAAGATAATGCAGTGGTTTCAACACTTTGCAAAATTAAATAAGATTTTTGTTTCATTTGATGCTATGCCTCTGTTTTCTTTTACATTCATGTTCAAAACACTGGTTTCACATAAGAGGTTGTAAATGCAGTAATTAATTCAATTTTGAAACTTACGTAAGATAATTATTTGTTTGGCTGCAGTACGCTTGCTTTCATTCATTAACAATTACAAAACACTGCTTTTACCTAATGCTATGCCAAAACACTGGTTTCTTCACTTTTCAAAACTAAGCAATATTCTCAATACATTGGCAGCTATGCCCTTGTTTTCACTTACAATGAAGGTCAAAACACTGCTTTTACTATGCCAAAGCTGTCGGTTCCTCACTTTGGAAATATATTTAAGTTTCTCTTTTCTTACAATGCTTTGCATATGTTTTCAATTATATTCCACTTGAAAACACTGCTTTTCCCTAATGTTGGCTGAATGCATTGAGTTCATTGCTTTAAAAAATTAAAAAAAGAAAATTGTTTCATTGGTTGATTTGCATGTGTATTCATTTACAATCAATTTCAAGGTAATGGATTCAGCCCTCTGTGAATGCAGTAGTTACTTCAAGTTTGAAAGGTAAGTAAGATTCTTGTTTGTTTGGCTGCTATGTCCTTGCTTTAACACACATGTCGTAACACGGATTTTACCTAATGCTAAGCAAATTCATTGGTTTCTTCACTTTACAATACTAAATAAGGATTGTCTTTTATTTGCTGCTATGCCTGTGTTTTCATTTAAATTCATCTGGAAAACACTGGTTTCCCATAACAGGCTGTGAATGCAGCAGTTAATTCAACTTTGAAAGATAAGTTAGATACTTGTTTGTTTGGCTGCTGTGTGCTTGCTTTCACTCATTATCAATGGAAAAACACAGCTTTTACCTAATGCTATGTGAAAACACTGGTTGCTTCAATTTTTAAAACTAAGCAATATACTCATTACATTGGCAGTTATGCACCTGTTTTCACTTAAAATGAATGTCAAAACTCTGCTATTATTATGACAAAGGTGCCGCTCCTCACTTGGAAATCTAAGAAAGAATCCTGTTTCTTACAATGCTATACATGTGTTTTCAATTACAATCAACTTGAAAACACTGCTTTTCCTTAAGTTTGGCTGAGTGCAATGATTTCTTTGCTTCAGAAAACCAAAATGGAAACTTGTTTCATTAGCTGATTTGCATGTGTATTCATTTACAATCAACTTCAAGACACTGGTTTCACTTCTCTGTGATTGCAAGTAGATACTTCAGATTTGAAAAGTAAGTAAGATTCTTGTTTGTTTGGCTGCTATGCCCTTGCTTTCACTCACATGTAAAAAACATGGATTTTCCCTAAGGCTAAGCCAATGCAGTGGTTTCTTCACTTTACAATCCTCTATAAGATTTGTCTTTTTTTTTTGCTGCTATCTTCTGTTTTCACATAAATTCATCTACAAAACCCTGGTTTTCCGTAACATGCTGTGAATGCAGTAGTTACTTCAAATTTGAAAGTTATGTAAGGTACTAATTTGGCTGCTGTGCACTTGCTTTCACTCATTATCAATATAATAACAGTACTTTCAACTAATGCAATGCCAAAACACTGGTTTCTTCAGTTATCAAAACTAAGCAATATACTCCTTTCATTGGCAGCTTTTCACTTGTTATCACTTACAACGAATGACCAACCACTACTTTTACTCTGCCAAAGATGCCGATTTCTCACTTTTGAAGCCTAAGTAAGTTTCTTGTTTCTTACACTGTTAAGCATGTCTTTTCAATTACAATCAACTTGAAAACACTTCTTTTCCTGAACCCTGGTTGAATGCAGTGAGTTCTTTTCTTCAGAAAACCAAAAAGGAAACTTGTTTCATTGGCTGATTTGCATGTGTATTCACTTAAAATCAATTCCAAGGCACCGGTTTCACATAACTCTCTGTGAATGCTGTCGTTACTTCAAGTTTGAAGGGTAAGTAAGATTCTCGTTTGTTTGGATGATATGTCCTTGCTTTCACTCACATGTCAACACACGGATTTTACCTAATGCAAAGCCAATGCAGAGGATTCTTCACTTTACAATCCTATATATGATTTGTCTTATTAGCTGGTATGTTTGTGTTTTCACTTAAATTCATCTTCACAACACTGATTTCCCGTAAAAGGCAGTGAATGCAGCAGTTAATTCAACTTTGAAAGTAAAGTAAGATGCTTGTTTGTTTGGCTACTAAGCACTTTCTTTCGCTCATTATCAATGTAAAAACACTAGTTTTACCTAATACTATGCCAAAACACTGGTTCTTCTGTTTTCAAAACTAAGTAATATACTCATTACATTGTCAGCTATGGACTTGTTTTCACTTACAATGAATGTCAAAACACTGCTTTTACTATGCCAAAGCTGCCGGTCGCTCACTTTAGAAATCTAAGTAAGATTCTTGTTTCTTACAGTGCTATACATGTGTTTTCAATTACAATCAACCTGAAAACACTGCTTTTCCTGAACTCTAGTTGAATGCAGTGAGTTCTTTGCTTCAGAAACCCAAAAAGGAAACTTGTTTCATTGGCTGATTTGCATGTGTATTCATTCATTTACAATCATCTTCATGTCACTGGTTTCACCTCTCTTTGAATGCAGTAGCCACTTCAAGTTTGAAAAGTAAGTAAGATTCTTGTTTGTTTGGCTACTATGCCCATGCTTTCACTCACATGGCAACACACGTATTTTACCTAATGCTAAGTTAATGCAGTGGTTTC
>JAQZBX010012102.1:20279-41840 GCA_029593785.1 Cabassous unicinctus | reverse complement strand
CAAACATACAGCATGAAATTTCCCATTTTAACCACATTCTGGTGTACAATTCAGTAGCATTAATTATATTCAAATGTAAGCCCATATCTTACATTTGGTGTACTTTTCCCCCAACCCACCCAATTATTAACACTCTGCATTAGTATTATGTATTTGTTGTAGTTTATAAGAGAAAGCTCCCATATTTCTTCTGTTAACCACAGTCCATCTTCTGACACAGGATTCCCTGTGTTATTCAGTCCCATGCTTTGTACAATCCATTCAAAGTGTGCACTCAGTGTCTCTCATTTTCATCACAGAATTGTGCTGTCATCACCCCAGTCAATTTTACTTATTTATTTATTTTTAGGAGGCACTGGGGATTGAGCCTGGGACCTGGTACATGGGAAACAGGTGCTCAACCACTGAGCTATATCTGCTCCCCTCCAGTCAATTTTAGAATGTTTTCATTACTCAAAAAGGAAACATCCCATACTTCCTTATGACCCCTTATTGTTGTCCTTTAGAAATGATATATCTATCTTCTTTGCCACTGCTGCAAAAATATTACAATATTACTGTTAACTGTTGTCCGTAAGTTAAAATTAGTTGTAATTTTCCCATATTTTCACCACATTATTAACACTTTTTAAAAGAAGACCATTCTTATACTATTAACCACTATCTTCATCCACTAATGAAATCACTATGTTATACAGTCCCTAGATTATTCTCTAGCTTCCTTTCAATTGACATTTACATCCACAGACTACCCCTTTCAGCCACAATCCATTTATAAATCAGTTAGTTATACTCTCTATAATGTGTTACCATCAAATCTATTTATTTCCACACCTTTACAATAAACCTCATTAAAACTTCTACATACATTAAGCATCAGCTCCCATTCTCAATGCACATTGTCTCCTAGTAATCTATACTCTAGGTTTTCTCATCATATTTAGTTCATATCAGTAAGATCATACAATATTTGTTCATCTGTGTCTGGCTTATTTCACTCACCATGATGTCTTCAAGTTCATCCATTTTATCCTTTTCATGGCTGCGTAATATTCTATCATATGCATATACCACATTTTGCTTGTGCATTTGTCTGTTGATTGACACTTGGGTTGTTTCCATCTTTTGGCAATTGTGAATACTGCTGCTATGAATATTAGCATGCAAATATTTGTTTGAGTCCCTAGGTCATGTGTAATTCTCTACTTAACTTTCTGAGGAAGTACCAAACTCTTCCACAGTGGCTGCATCATTTTACATTCCTACCAGCAATAAATGAGTGTTCCTGTTTCTCCACATCCTCCAACACTTGTAGTTTTTTTTTTTTTAATAGTAGCCATTTTAGTTGGAGTGAAATGGTATCTCATTTTTTTTTGTTTGTTTGTTTGTTTTTGTTTTTTAGGACGTACAAGGGATTGAACCTGGGACCTGGTACATGGGAAGCAGACACTAAATCAACTGAGCTACACCTGCTCTGCTCCCCTCATTGTGGTTTTGATTTGCATTTCCCTGATGACTAATGCTGTTGAGCACCTTTTCATGTACTTTTTGACCATTTGTATATCTTTTTTTGAGAAATGTTTATTCAAGTCTTTTGACCATTTTTTTGATTGGGTTGTTTTGTCTTTTTGTTGTTGAGTTGTAGTTATAGATTCTTGAAATTAAATCCTTATTAGACATGTAGTTCCCACATATTTTCTCCCATTCTATAGGTTGTCTTCTTACTTTCCTGATGAAGTCCTTTGATGCACAAAATTTCTAATTTTGATGAGGTCCCATTTATTTATTTTTTCTTTTATTACTTGTGCTTTTGATGTCAGGTCCAAGAAACCATTGCCTAAGACAAGGTCTTGAAGATGTTTCCCTACATTTTCTTCTAAGAGTTTCATAATCTCATTTCTTATTTTTATATCTTTGATCCATTTTGAGGTAATGAAATGGAACACTTCATTCAGAGAAGAACTCAGCACCCAGACAATGTGATTTGGATAGGAATCTTTATTTCCGGCCGGCCGGGGCCCCCTCCAGCAGTATGGAGAGAAGCGACCCCAGCTTCCCGCGGTGGGTTTTTTTAGGGAATTTTAGCAGGGTCAGCATGATTAAGCAACTTTTCTCGTGCTCAGATATCAGATTAGTTAATTAAAACAAAGCATCAATTTTCTGGCGCCAGAAAGGGTAATGGGCAGCTTCAATTGTACACTTCAAACGCATATCTATTTTATCCATATCCAGCAGAGCAAGCAAGCAAACAAGCAATCTTACAGAAGCTAATGTTCGCGGTTAGCATCGGTGTTAAGGGGATTTGGGTTAATCTTTACTAGGGGTGGCTTTTGATCATTCTATGGTGGCGTGATTGGTCAGGCCTGGATGCATATCCGGGGTATTGTCTAAGCTAGTTTTATGGGCCTTAGGAATTTCCATCAGTGTTACCTTGTTTAAAAACCTCCATTACAGTAATATATATGTTTTTAGGAGTTCTTAGGGCTTGAACCTAGGACCTTGTACATGGGAAGCAGTCACTCAACCACTGAACTACACCCGTTTCCCCCCCCCCTTTTTTTTGAGGTACCTGGGGCCGGGGATTGAACCCAGGACCTTGTTTGTAGGAAGCCGACACTGAACCACTGAGCCACGTCGGCTTCCCTGAGTTGGTTTTGCTTGTTGTTTGTTTTTTTTGTTTTTTCAGGAGGCACCAGGAACTGAACCCCAGGACCTCCCATGTGGGAGGTGGGAGCTCAACTGCTTGAACCACATCTGCTCCTGTGGTAGCTTCTTCAGTGAAGCTGTGAAGGAGGAAACATTTTTTGAAAATTTCCATGTCCAACAATATCTTTATTGTCTCTGATATTCTAATAAGAGTGTGGCTCAATATAGAATTCCCCTTTGGATATCATTCCCCCTGGGGTTTTGAAGGCATTGCTTCAATGTCTCCCAGCATCCAGGGCTGCTGTTGAGAAGGCATGTACCCTTCTGATTCCTGACCTGCAGATATGACCTGTTGTTTTCTTCCTCAGACAGTTTCAGCCTTGCCATCTTTCTGGCATCCAAGCTTGATTGCTGTTGTCTCCTTGTTTTTGTAGGTAGATTTAAAAATTCATCATTTTAGCAGTGTTTTGAGAGAGAACAGAAGACATAAACACATGTTTTCAATCTGAGCCACTTTCAAAGAGCTGTGTCACTTTTCAAGTCTGCCCTTTCTCTTGGTGTGCAGAACTAGGGGGTGGTGGTGGGGGTGATAATTTGCATAAGAAGAACCAGTGCCTTCTGCAAGAGCCAGCAATCTTTCTTTTCAAAATTCAAAGGTAAGGAAACCTTTGCAATGATCAAGGGCTGCAGCTGAGAAAGATCACCAAGAACTCCAGAGAGAAGTTTACCTTGAGAAGGAAGCGGATTGTGCTGGTTACCCAGTATTGTGCTGCACTGCTGATCAATGTTCGGTTACATGAGGCTGAACTTAAGAACTTCACCTTGACGCCCAAAAAGTTGCACCTCACCAATTCTCTAGTATTGAAAATTAGTATGTGTGGTTTTAGCCACTATGAAAAACGCTGTCAATATCCTTTGCCCATGTTATTCGTTTATTTTTGCATGCACATTTTATTGTTTGCATTTTGCCCGAGTATCTCCAGAAAAGTCATTGCTTCCTTGGGCTTGGTTTGGCTTCGCTGAAAGAAAAGCATTTCCCTATGAGGACCTAAGTAATTCTTTCTATCTGATTTAATAAATGGAAGAAAAGACAAGGTCCATTCAACCTCTGTTTATTTGAGGTCTGACTTCCATCTTTAAAAGAACTGGAGAGCTTTTATACCACCATTATAATATATAATTATTAATATTCCAGAAAGCAGAACTTTTATTTTTTAAAATGATTTCTGGGATTTCACCTTTGCTCTGATCAATACCCATTTATAAGTGTATATTTTACAAGCATTTCTCTAGGAATTTCAATATGTAGAAGTAGTCTGAAGATAAAATAAAAGGCTTTGTTTACACTTTGTGCAACAAATGGAAATTTGAGGGATGGGTGGGCAGCAGTGCCCTTGAGAGAAAAAAACAATAGTACCGGGGTTATCTCCATTTGGATGAATGTCAGAGAGCAGCAGGCTCTCATCGCCCCTGGCATGGAGATCATTCCAGTATATTTAGACTGAGGGGTCATTTCAGTGTTCAAACTGTCAAAAGATATTGATGTCAATGTGGAAAGATTGGACTCCAAAGTTATTGTGATCTCCTCTGCAATCTTGGATGACTTTGCATAGAATATTCCACCTCCACGAGAGGCTCTGATGGTTGCATAGTTGTACAATAGCAGAAGGGGTGCACCTGAGAAGAATATACATGCTCAGGTTTGTTTGATGCGCCTCAGACTTGCTGTGCAAGCCGTCTTAAAGGTGACTATTGATTTTCTGGCAAATGCAAGTACAAGGTGACTCAATAAATGGCAGCATTTATGCCATATTATCTTAAATTTAAAAATATATCACCAGTAAAAATTGTTTTAAAAAATGAATCTTTTTCTAATAACCTGGAAGTTATGGTCAACTTCTCTCACTCCCTCACTCTCCTCAATGTCCAGTTGGTCACATGTCCTAGTAATTCAATCTAAAACTGAATTGCAAATCTGTCCTCTCCTTTCCATTCTGAGTTGCTTTAATTCATGTTCTAGCTCACTGGGAAGATCCCAATGGCTTCCTAATTAGGCTCCTTGCTTCCAGGGTCTTCCATACCTAACATCTCTCCACTCTTTAGACTCTCTTCTGCTTAAAAATCTTTCAGTAAGTACTCAGAATGGCATACAAGCCCTTCCCTATTTGGTTCCTGTTTGCCTTTCTGGCACCAACCTAGGACACCATTCCCACTGGAAACCGCCAATGGGAATGAAACTCTGCATCACTTTCTTTCCTACTTTGACTGAAATTTCATCTCCTTCTCAATATGGAAGGTTCTTCTCATCTTTCCTCAGGCTTTTCCTTTCTTCCTGGCAGCAATGACTAAGATAGCTTAAGGGAGGAATTATTTGTAAAGGGTTAAGATAAGGATGTAAGCCTATTACCCCTGAGATTGGGGAAGCAAGTAAGAGCGGTGACCCAGAGTTACTGTAATCTTTTTTTTTTTTTTAAGATTTAGTTTATTTATTTATTTCTCTCTGCTGCCTCATTGTTTGCACTTGCTATGTCTGTTCATCTTCTTTGTTTCTTTAGGAGGCACCGGGAACTGAACCTGGGGCCTCTGATGTGGGAGGGAGGCACCCAATTGCTTGAGCCACCTCTGTTCCCTGCTTTGCTGTGTCTCCCATTATGCTTTTCCTCCTGTGTCTTTTGTTGTACCATCTTGTTGCACCAGCGTTCTGTCTTCTTTAGGAGGCACAAGGAACCTAACCACGGAACTTCCATGTGGTAAGTGGGAGACCAATCACTTGAGCCACATCCTCTTCCTTACTTTGACTTTAGGACAGGAGGGCAAGACTTTGGTAGAGAAATATAAACACCTCCAAAATGTGATTGTACAGGCTGGGATCTGGGAAACTAAATATCACAACCTGTATCTGCATGTCCTCTGACATCTTCTGCTGGGGCTACACTGCCAAGCCAAAATAAAACCTAGGGGGCACGCAGGGGAGCAAGGGTGATGAAGTCACAATGATTAGCTTCCTGGGGTACAGATCAAGTGGAGAAAGGCTATGGATGAGGGTGGGGGCCAAAAGGAAACAGTTGAGCACAGTAGTTTTTTCTGATTCCCCAAAGCAGAATGCATTTCTCCCTCATTGATATTCCAAGAGCGTTTTAGTCGTAACACAACTGAGGCACCTGTGATACTATATTCGTAAGTGATTTCCATGTTTAGACCATAAACTCCTGCATTTAACAACTTTAATTTTCTTCATATCCTTGGCACTTAGCATTATCCTGCATACAGTGGTGCACAATAAATGTTGAATAAAAGAATGGAAGATGTCAGGATTTTCTTGAGTATATATAATGAAAATCGTGACTAAAAGGAAATCTCACCCTTCCTATTGCATTTCAAATATGTTGTCTTTTGGCAATTTCAGGTCAGCTCAACTCAAGTCAGAGGCTTGGACAAATGCAGAATGCAGAGGTAGGGTTTGCTTAATGAGATGAGATCAAGAATAGAAAACCACTTTGTGAGATACGATGCATTTCCATTATTCCGGAGTGAAAATAAGGAGGAACAAAAGAGAACCAACAAACAATGGTCAATAAGGAGGAGATGAAATCCTTTGCTAATCCCTATTACACAGGAAGAGTTAAAACAGACAAATAAAGGTGCTTATTCAGCTAGGGACGATGACCAGATCAGGGTCACTGAGGACTATTTTCTGTTCTAATCCTGACTCATTTTGTAATATTTAGTAAATCACTTAACCTTCTTGCAGTGTAGGTTTTCCAATCCATTAAATGATTATTATAGCACATTCTCCCTGCTGATGTGCAAGGATGTTTGGGTGATTCATTTGATCATTGCTGTAAAACACTTGGAGTTCCGTAGAGAAAGCCAGGAATACAATATTGAATGGTGATTAATAGTTAGATGGTCTTTTTTGCATTGGCTAAGTCTCTGACTCCCTTTGTAGTTCAATTGCTTTTCTGTGGCTCTCCCAATTTCAACCTAGTTCCCTGTAGGCATTGATATCTTCAATGAGATCTTAGGTTCAATGATATCTTATCACGTATCCTAAATTATCATTTAATTATAATTAAATGATAATTAAATCAATTAGTTGGACAGAGGTAGAAAACTTAGAAAGTTAGAGAATTGTGAACCTGTCTTAAAGTGACTAAGGAAAATACCTCAGGTGGTTTGATGAACAAAGATTATTAGTGAGTGGCCAAAATCAATCAAGAATGTGATAAAAATGCTGTTATGTCCATTGGCATACGGTGCATGACCAATTACATATGGCATTTTGACCTGCTAAGGAAAAAGGATAACTGATCTCAGGTTGTAAAGAAACATCTTAGCTCACATTGTTTGGTAAATAAAATTTTGAGTCTGTTTAAATCAACTTATAGGATAGTTTCCTCCTAATGGTAGAACCTCTTCGGGGAAGAATATCAGCTTGTTTTTATGGAATAACTCTTAAAGATAGCAGCAGGGCCTCCTCAATACACTTTTGGGAGAATGAGAAAATAGGCCATTCTTTGGAATTTTAAGTCCTATTTTATTCTTTCAGGTTGCAGAAAAACATAAGATATTGCTCCATTATGGCTTTTGGGAATTTTTTATTTAAAAAAATCCAGAGCATATAAATATTTATCTGATGGCTTAAACTTTCATGACACTAAAGGGAAGTTTAAGATTGGATTGTACCTCTATTTCCACTCTGTCCCCTGAGATCTGGCCTTATACCTTAGAGCAGTAGGTTTGCATATCAAATGCCAGCTTGACCTAGCTGCCTGAAAGTCCTAAATGTCATGCCCAAGACAGAATTGATTGCTTTCCCTTTATGAGCTGGCAACTTCCCCCTTTTTCTCCTAAATTATGCTAATTTCAGACACCACCCTAAGGAGGGGGATTCTAGGTCCCCAGTATTATGATACTGTCGTTGCTGGTATGTCTCTTTCCCAGAGTTCATAGGAACTGTGGCATGAGTCATACCAACTCGGTTCACGATTATTGGAGAAACTATTGTGTCAACAGAGAAATTACAGATACTAAGGTAAACATTTAAATTATAGTTTATGTAACATGCTAAATGTTGCTCAAGACATTGGAGAAAAAATCAAAATGGGGCGGAGGATCAGGGCATGTTGGGAGCAAAGGTCTACTGGGCTCTACTCCATTTGTAGTTACCTTAACTATTTTCTATTTTATTTTTCTCTTTTTCATGAGGCATGAATTTTTAATGTGGTCTTATTCATTTAAATTATACACAGTGATTAAAAACCAGGCAAAAAATGTTCATAATTAGAGGCTCTGGAAAGCCGTTTATAATCAATAGAAACAAATCATTTAATGTTGAGGCATTGGAGGTGTTAAGTTGGTTGCTCTACTTTGATTTTTTAAAACTGTCTTTTTAATAAATTAAATGAAGTATATATATTTGTTGTAAAATAATTAAAAAAGCATACTTTTAAAGTAAATGTCTTCCAATGTCATGCCTGCTGTGGTAGGTTGAAGTATGTACCCCCAAACAGCAACAACAACAACAACAACACATTCTTGGTCTTCACCTGCAATTCTGTGGGCGTGTACACAGTTGGAACAAGATCTCTTGACAATGCTAATTTTTTAAAGATTAATTAATTAATTAATTTATTTATCTCCCCTCTCCCCCTTATTGTTTTTGTGCTCACTGTCTTGCTCTCTGTGTCCATTCGCTGTGTGCTCTCTGTGTCTGCTTGTCTTTGCTTCTCATCTTCTCTTTAGGAGGCACCGGGAATGCATCCTGGGACCTCCAATGTGGGAGAGAGGCACTCAATTGCTTGAGCCACCTCAGCTCCCTGGTTTGTTGTGTCTCTCATTGTCTCTCCTCTTTGTCTCTTTCTGTTGTGCCAGCTCTCTGCATGGGTCAGCATGCTGTGCGGGCCAGCTCGCTTTCACCAGGAGGCCCTGGGAAATGAACCTGGGACCTCCCATATGGTACATTGGAGCCCAATCGCTTGAGCCACCTCTGCTTCCTGACAATGCTATTTTAAATAAGATCTGACCCAACTGAATGTGGTTCGGTCTTAATCTGGATTTCCTTTATGAGTAGATGAAATTTAGACACAGAGAGAGAAAGCTATGGGGAAGAGCCAGAAACCAGAAGTCAAAGGAACCCAGAAGAAAAAGGAGAGGCCAACACCATGTGACTGGAAAGGCAAGGAAACAAAGGATTGCCAGCCAGCAAGAATGCTACCGATTCTGGAGGAAGAAAGCCTTCTAGCCTCAGACACTGTGAGACAATATATTTCCATTGTTTAAGCCCAAACCAGTTGTGGTATTTGTGATAGCAGCCTATAAAAACCAAGACATCTGTTATTCCTGCCAAACATGCAGTTTTACTGCTTGGAGGCTCTAGTCCTCTTTCCCCAGACTAACTCTGTTAGCTGCTTTTCAGAAACCTTCTTTCAGTACACACACACACACACACACGCACATTATAAATGTATGTGTTTATGTGCATATCAGCCATATCTTCATATATGTCACAATATACATATCATATTTCATATAAGATATATTTTAAATTTTGACAAAAATTGGATCACACACCATATACTATTCTGCAATTACCTTTTGCACTTAATTTTATATTCTGAGCAGATTTCCATTTCAGTATGATAACTCTATCACATTTATCCTAATGGCTGCCAAGTATTCCCTGGAGATGTGCCCTAATTTATTTAAAGAATTCCCAATTGATTGACGTTTAAGCTGTCTCTAGTTTTCAGCTATTATCAACATGCTACAAGAAACATCTTATTTGGACGTATATATGCATGATAAATATCTAGAAATGGAATGTCTGGATCATGAGTTTTGAGAAATATGATCTAATTGAAAAGGGCATTTATTCTTTCAACTAGCATGTGGGAGAATATTTTATTATCCATACCTTTGCCAAAATTTGGCAAGTTTGAATGGGATTCTAATCAATGTTGCTTTTACTTCAGATTACAATGGAAACAGCCAGAAAGCAGGGCCAAAGGTATTCACTAGATGCGTCACCAAGGGAACTTGTTAGAAATGCAGGTTCTCAGGTCCCATCTTAGACATCCTGAGTTAGAAACTCTGGTGGAGAGGCCCAGAAGTCCATGTTTTAACAAGCCCTCCAGGTGATTCTTTTTTTTTGTTTTAAAGATTTATTTTATTTATTTCTCCCCACCCCCTTGTTTTTCACCTGTTGTGTCTGTTCATCTTACTTGTTTCTTTAGGAGGCACTGGGAGCCGAACCCGGGACCTTCAATTGGAGAGGGAGGTGCCTAATCATTTGAGCTACCTCTGCTCCCTACTTTGTTGTGTTTCTCACTATGTTTTTCCTCCCTGAGTCTCTAGTTGCGTCATCTTGTTGCGTCAGCTTACCATGCCTGCTGGTCACGTCAGCTCGCTGTCTTCTTTAGGAGGCACCGGGAACCTCTGCTCCCTGCTTTTTTGTATCTCTCATTATGTTTTTTCTTCTTGTGTCTCTTGTTGTGTCAGCTTGCCGCACCTGCCAATTGCGCCAACTCACTGTCTTCTTTCGGAGGCACTGGGATCCAAACCAGTGACCTCCCATGTGATAGGCAGGAGTCCAGTCACCTGAGCCACATCCGCTTCCCCAGGTGATTCTAATTCTCAACAAAGTTTGGGAACCACTGCAATACAGCACGATAAAAGCAAGCCTATAGTTTCCCAGTGACTCATTTATTCCTCTTGGAAGTGAGTCTGGAGTTCTCTGGTTGAGGCTGAAGAGCCCAGGACTGTGTACTGCCTTATTGTCATGCCATTAGGCAGAGAAAGAGACTCATCAGCACTCAGGATCAAGTGCACTCTCATTTAAGTTAACACCTGTTGCCCAAGAATCATAAACCTCTGGATTGTATTTCTTACTACATTAGGAGAACTACAGTGGACATGGCCAAATATTGAAAAACTTTCAGCTTCCCATTCTACTGGAAAAATGACACCTCGTTCCTATTTAACATTTTTTTAAAATTACAAGTTGAGCAACTTTTCATTTTAGAGATTTTTCTACTTTTTTCTTTACTTATTTCATCTTTATATTCTTTACCATAATTTCTATTGGTTGATTGTCTTTTTTTTTAAATTAACTTGTAAGAGCTATTTTGACTTCAAGGAAATTATCCCTTTGCCATTTGTGTAGCAAATTTGTTTTTACCCGGTTTGTCATTTATCATTTGATTCTAGTTACAGTAAATTTTTGCCTCACATATTACATTTTTATGTAGTCAAATTTATTAGTTTTTATCTTTATGAATTTTGTATTTTATGTATCCTTAGAAAGATCTTCCCAAGTCTAGGATGATAAAAATATGCATATTTTATTCTAAACTTTATGGTTTTATTTTCAGTATATAAAACTTTTATGTAAATAGAATTTATTGTGTCCTAACAGTGAAGTATGCATGTGAACTTATATTTTCCAAATATTTAAAGGTTATCTCAACATTGTCTATTAAATAAACTCTTTTCTCCAATGATATGAAGTGCTATATTAACCATTGTATTAGTCAGCCAAAGGGGTGCTGATGCAAAATACCAGAAATCTGCTGGCTTTTATAAAGGGTGTTTATTTAGGGGTAGAAGCTTACAGTTACCAGGCCATAAAGCGTAAGTTACTTCCCTCACCAAAGTCTGTTGCCACAGGTTGGAACAAGATGGCTGCCAATATCTGCAAGGGTTCAGGCTTCTTCTTTCAAGGTTCCATGGTCCCAGCTTCTTCCAATATCAGCTGTAGCCTGGGATAAGTCTTGTCTCTCTCCCTGGACTCATTTCTCTCTGGGCTTAGCTGCTCTGCTGTCTCTACAAGGCCAGCTGTAAACTATCAGGCAAATGGCTTATCTCTCTTCTCGGGGCCTCTGCCATGTCTGATGGAGCCTTCTCTCTTTCCTCACCTATCTGCTTCTCTGTGTATTTATTTCCCAGGGATCCAGTATTAAAACTCCAACTAACTCCTCTGCTGTGTAGTTTCTTCTGTGAGTCCCCGCCTCCTACTGATGTGGCCCAATCAAAGCCTTAATCATAATTTAATAAAGTAAGAGTGAAACCTCTGAATCCAGTACAACATAATATGCCCATAGGAACAGACCAGTTTACCAACATAATCCAATATCTATTTTTGGAATTCATAAACAATATCAGACTGCTACAATCATATACAAAATTAAAATATATATTTGGGATTATTTCTAAAGTTTATTCCACTGATTGAGATTGCATTTACTAGATAGCTCAATTTAGGGGGGAAAAAAAAGATGTTTGATACAGCATTTTTCTGACCAAGAACGGGAGTACACTTTTACAGTTTCTTTCTGTTTCTTTGTTTTTTGTATCCCTGTCCCAGGAGTGATTTAAGGCTTTCTTCAAATGGGTATTGCATATATACTTGTGAATTTTTTGAATAGTGTGTTTCCTGCCATAATAGTTTCTTACTGTTGATTGTTCACATACAGAAAAGCTTAATAGCTTTGTGTATTGATTTCATAGCCAATCCATTTACTGAATTCTTATATTATTTCTATTAGTTTATGGGGGATTCTTATGGGTTTTCCAAGTTTACAAGCATCATCTACAAATAATACATATCATCCAATTTATGAAGTCAGAATTTTGCTATGGAATATATTTTATTGTGGAATGTGTCCTTTCTAATTTATGCTTTTAAAAAGGATCACTTTTAATGAGGTAAATTTACATGCAATTAAATTTACCAACTTTTAGTTTGTGATGCTGAGTTTTGACAAACATATACAATTGTGTTACAACTACCTCAGTCATAATATAGAACACATCGGTCACTCCAGAAAGTTCCTTTACTCTTGTTTACGGTCCATTGCCTCTCTCCATCCCTGGCCCCTAGTGACCACTAAATGGCTTTTTGTCACTGTAGTTTTGCCCTTCCTAGAATTTTGTATAAATGAATTCATACAGTGTGTAGTCTGTTGTGTCTGACTTTTTTCACTTGGCATTCAATAATTTGTTTATATTAATTATTGGACAGATATTTGGATTCTTTGAAAAGTTTTTGGCTATTAGTGAATAAAGCAACTATGAATGTTCAGATGCATGTCTTCCTCTGGGCATATGTTATCATTTCTCCTGGGTAAATACCTTGGAGTGATATTACTGAGTTGTATGGTCAAGATTATGTTTAACTAAATAAGAAACTGCCAAACTGTTTGTATGTGTGTGTGTGTGTGTGTGGTTGTAACATTTTGTGTTCCCAAAAACAATGTATGAATAATTCCACATTTTTGCCAGCATTTGTATTGTCAATTTTAAAAATTCTAGTAACTTGTGGGTTTACAGAAAAACCATACATAAAATACAGAGTTCCCATATAAAATCCTATTATTAATACCTTGCATTAGTGTGGTATATTTTCTATAATTAATGAGAGGACATTTTTATAATTGTATTATAAACTGTAGTCCCTGGTTTAGCTAAGGGTTCACTGTTTGAGTGGTAGAGTCCCATGAATTTTTAAAAAAAGTTTCCTCTAGTAACATTTATACAACCTAAAATTTCCCCTTTTAATCACATTCAAGTATATAATTGTGTGCAGTTAATTACATTCACAATGTTGTCCTCCCAACACCAGGATCCTTTACCAAAACTTTTCCATCATTCCAAATAGAAACTCTGTACAATTTAAGCAGTGACTCCATATTCCCTAACTCCACCCTGTCCTCTGGTAGCCTATATTCTAGATACTTATTCTATGAGTTTGCTTATTCTAATTATTTCATATCAGTGAGATCATATAATACTTTGTCCTTTTGTGTCTGGCTTATTTTACTCAACATGTTGTCTTCAGAGTTCATCCATTTGTCACATGTATCAGAACTTCATTCAATTTTACAGCTGAATAGTATCCCAAAGTGTCTATATACCATATTATGTTTATTCATCAGTTGATGAACAGTTGGGTTGGTTTCTTCTTTTGGCAGTCATGAATAATGATGCTATGAACATTCATGTGCAAATATCTGTTTGAGTCCCTGATTTTGATTCTTTTGGGTATATACCTGGAAGTGAGAGTGTTGGGTTATGGTAATTCTATACTTAACTTTCTGAGGGACCACCACACTGTTTTTCACAGTGGCTGAACCATTTTACACTCCCACCAATAATGAATGAGTGTTCCTATTTCTCTACATCCTCTCCAACACTTGTAATTTTCCATTTTTTAAAATAGTAGCCATTCTAGTAGGTGTGAAATGGTATCCCATTGTGGTTTTGGTTTGCATTCCCTAATGGCTAATGATGATGAGCATCTTTTCGTGTGATTTTTGGCCATTTGTATATCTTCTTTTGGAGAAATGTCTGTTCAAGATTTTTGCCCATTTTTAAATTGGAATGTTTGCTTTTTTGTTGTTGAATTACAGGATTTCTTTATATATTCTGGATTTTAAACCATTACTGGTTATGTGGCTTCCAATATTTTCTTCCCTTTTGTAGATTGTGGTTTTACTTTCATTATAAAGTCCTTTGAGACACAAAAGTTTTCAACTTTGATGAGATTCCATTTATCCATTTGTTTCTTTTGTTGCTTGTACTTTGGGTATAAAGTCTAAAAAACCATTGATTAACACAAGGTCCTGAAGATGCTTCCCTACATTTTCTTCTATGAGTTTTATAGTTTTGGTTCATATATTTAGATCTTGGATCCATTTTGAGTTGATTTTTGTATACGGTCTGAGGTAGGGATTCACCTTCATTCTTTTCCATGTAGTGAAGCAGTTTTTCTAGTACTATTTGTTGAGGAGACTATTCTTTGCCAATTGAGTGTCATTCACCCCCTTGTCAAAAATCTGTTGGCCAGAAACATGAGGTTTGATTTCTGAACTCTTAGTTCAATTCCATTAGTAAATATGTCTGTCCTTGTGCCAGTACCATGCAGCTTTGATTACTGTGGCTTTGTAATAAGTTTTATGATCGGGAAGTATGAGTCCTCCCACTTCTTTTTCAAGATGGCTTTGGTATTTGGGACCCATTACTCTTCCATACACATTTGATGATTGGTTTTTCCATTTCTGCAAACAAGGCCGTTGGAATTTTGATTGAGATTGTGCTGAATCTGCAAATCACTTTGGGTAGAACTGACATCTTAACAATATTTAGTCTTCTAATCCATGAACATGGAATGTCCTTCCATTTATTTGTCTTTTTTTTCCTGTAAAATTAGTAAGTTTATTGGTTAAAAAACCTGTGTTTGAAAAGTATCTTCGGGAAGCAGATGTGGCTCAGGGGACTGAGCTCCTGCCTACTACATGGGAGATCCGGGTTTGGTTCCCAGTACTTCCTGGAGAAGACGTTCAAGACATCGAGCTGACATGAGGGGCTGGCATGATGAGCTGATAAAGCAAGATGATGCAATCAAGAGACATAGCAAGGAAACACAATGAGATGCAACAAAGCAGGGAGTGGAGGTGGCTCAGGTGATTAGACATACTTTTGTGTAATCTACAGTTTTTTTTCCCAACTGTCTGTCTATTTTCTGTTTGCCGCCTCCCCCCAGCTCTCAGTGACCCCCTCATCTTCCATCTTACTCGCAGCTTTCCCTCCTCCCCAACTCTGTTCCCCGCCTGCGCCTCCCTGGATACGTTTCATTTCTTGTTATTGCCTAATTGCTCTGGCAAGAACTTTCCATACAATGCATAATAACAGTGCTAACAGTGGGCATGCTTACCTTGTTTCTGATCTTAGAGGGAAATCTTTCAGTCTTTCACCATTATGTATGATGTTAGCTGTGGATTTTTCATATGTGCCCTTTATCATGTTGAGGAAATTTCCCTCTATTCCTAATTTTCTATGTGTTTTTATCAAGAAGGGGTACAGAATATTATCAAATGCATTTTCTGGATTAATTGAGATGAACATGTGTTTTTTTTCCTTCATTCTGTTAACATGGTGTATTGCATTAATTGATTTTCTTATGCTGAGCAGTCCTTGCATGCCTGGGATAAATCCCACTTTACCGTGGTGTATAATTCTTTTAATGTGATATTGTATTTGGTTTGCTAATATTTTGTTGAGGATTTTTGCACCTATATTCATAAGAGATAGTAGTTTTCTTTTCTTATATTCTCCGTGTAGTTTTAATGTACATTTCCCTAATGACTAATGATGCTGCACATCTTTGCATATGTTTACTTACCAATTGTATTAGTTAGCCAAAGGGGTGCTGATGCAAAATACCAGAAATCTGTTGGCTTTTACAAGGGGTATTTATTTGGAGTAGAAGCTTACAGTTACGAGGCCATAAAGCTTAAGTTACTTCCCTCACCAAAGTCTGCTGCCACGTGTTGACGTAAAATGGCAGGTGATGTCTGCTAGGGTTCAGTCTTCCTCCTCCTCACAAGGCTCTGTGGTCCCAGCTTCCTCCAATCTCAGCCGCAGGCTGGGACAAGTCTTGTCTCTCTCCTGGGGCTCATTTCTCTCCAGGCTCAGCTGCTCTGCTTGCTTTACAAGGCCAGCTGTAAACTACCAGGCGATCAGCTCATCTCTCTTCCCGGGACCTCTGCCCTGTCTAATGGAGCCTCTCTCTTTCCTCATGTATCTGCTTCTCTGTGTGCTTACTTCCCAGGCTCCAGGATCAAAACTCCAACTAACTCCTCTGCCATGTTGTTTTCTATTACTGATGTGGCCCAGTCAAAGCCTTAATCATAATTTAATCAAGTAAGAGTGAAACCTCTGAATTCAATACAATCTAATGTACCCAGAGGAACAGACCAATTTACAAACATAATCCAATATCTAGTTTTGGAATTCATAAGCAGTATCAAACTGCTACACCAATTATACATGTTTTTTGATAAAATGTCTGTTTAAAATTTTTTCCCAATTTTTTAATTGGTTTGTGTGTCTTATTAAATTTTAAGAATTCTTTGTATATTCTGGAAACAAATGTTTTATCAGCTCTATATTTTGCAAATATTTTCTCCCAATCTGTGACTTGTCATTTTATTTTTTCAACAGTATCTTTTCACAAACAAATGTTAAATTTTTAAAAATTCCAAAATATCAATTCTTTCTGCTTTCATTGTTTAGAAATTTTGCCTAATCCAAGGTAAATTAATGTAAGAGTTAATACTTTAAAATTTTTCTTCTATGTCTTCTTCTAGATGTTTTAAAGAATTAACTCTTACATTTTGGTCTGTGATTCTTTTTAAATTAAATTTTGTGGATGGTATGAGGTGAGGGTTGATATTTCCTCTTTTTTTTTATTTTTGTAGATGAATATCTTACTTTCCAGTACCATTGTCAAAAATAATATTTTTGATTACTTGATTACTGTAGCTTTATACCAAGTCTTGAAGCCAGGGTTTAAGACTTTCAACTTTGTGTTTCCTTTTCAAAAGACTTCCAATCCTCCCTTCTTCCTCCCTCCCTCCCTCCCTCTTTCTTTCTTCCCTCCCTCCCTTCCATTCTTCCTTCCTTCCTTCCTCTTCTAGGTGCTTTTCATTTTCAAATAAATTTTAATATCTGCTTGTTAATATCTACAAAAAGCACTGCCGAGATTTTGGAAGTGTTTAGAATCTGTAAATAAATGGGGGTAGAATTTGTATCTTAATAATTTCTAATCTTTTGATGGATGGGTACAGTATATCTCTACATTTAGTCTTCTTTAATGTCTCTTAGCAATGTTTAGTACACAGTAGTCCTGTGTATTTCATATTTTTATTATATTTCAATGGTATTTATTTTTAATTTCCAATTCTCCACTGCTCATATATAGAACTACAATTGATTTTGGTATATTGACCTTGAATTTTGTGACCTCACCATTAATTATACTAGATGTTTTGTAGATTCCTTAGAATTTTCTCAGAGACAACAGTGTTGTATGGCAATAAAGAGAATTTTATTTTTTTATTTTCCAATCTGTATGCCTTTTGTTTCTTTTTCTTACCTCACTCTGTTGGTTAGTAATACTTGTATGGTATTCATTAGGAATGATGAGAAAGGACATCCTTGTCTTGTTCTTAAAAGAAGTCGTTTGACATTAAGTGTGATGCTGTCTTTAGGTTTTTCATAGATACCTTTTTATCATATTGAGATGTTTCTCTTTTATTCCTAGTTTGCTGAAAGTGTTTTGTCATAAATGGTTATTGAATTTTGTCAAAAAATTTTTCTGCATCTATTGAGATTATCTTGTTTTTTCATTTTTAGTGTACTAATATGACACATCGTTCTTCCAATGTTGAACCAACTTTACATTACTGGGACAAACATCATTTGATTATGATGTGTTTTTCTTTTTATATATTTCAATTGACTAAAATTTTGTTAAGGATTTTTATACCTATGTTCATAAGGGATATTGGTCTGTAGTTTTCTTTTCTTATAATGCCTTTCCTTTATGATAATTTGAAAGCCTTTCAGACTAATTTTAGTTCTACTGGTTACATTTATAGCTTTAAATAAATATGTACTTAAAGCTCTATTTCTAGATATATCCACTTTAAATAATATCATCTGGGATTCTGTTTCTTGGTAAGAAGGAGTAAGCACACTGTCCCCACTTCTCCCACTGAACACAGTTTTAAAACCTGGACAGAATGCATGAGCAGCTACTAAAGCACTGAAATGCAAATAGGTGCGGGAGGACTTATAAGACCAGAATTCAAAGTACTACTCAAGCAGTGGTGATTTCACCTTTTTTTCTTCTGCTGTTCCCTGTCTTGGATTCAAGTTAGCCTGAAACACAAAACTTGTAAATGAGTGTTGGCATGGATCAGGAAACAAGACAAAGAGAAGTTCAGGAAAGTCCCTCTCAAGGAATGGGAAGGGAGTCTCCTAATAGTCAAAGACAGTGGGAGAAATCCCTCATTTTTTTTCTGTTACCTTGTGCAGCCATCCTTAGGCAAACTTCTGGCAGTGGCAGAGACAGCAGTGATAGCAGGGGTCTACAGGGAGGAAAAATTCTGAGGGAGGGAAAACTTTTTCTCTGTTTGGAGAGCTTGTCCTAAGAGGTTGGTATGAATGCACATTGCTTTTCCTCTCTGTTTTCCTACCTTGTGGGCACAGTCATTGGAAGAGTGTGGCAGAGCAGGATAACTAAAGTCCTAGCTCATTGACCAGTCGACTGGAAAGGGTAGCCTGAGTTAACCAAAAAAGTACCAAGGAGATCATGGAGAGGGAAGAGCCCAGGGATGTGACCTCCTAAAATTTGTTTATGAACTCTTATGCTCACTCATGGGCTATGCCTGCATGGATCTGATCCTAAACAGTATATCAAAGACTTTGGGAACTAAACTATGGAATAGACCACCAGCTAGGTTCCAGATTGGTCGCTGGGTGCCATACATATGAGGCAGATCTAAGTAGCACTGCAAATGCTTTGAAAACAAAATTGGCATTGAAATCACACCTCAGAGAATGTTGGTAGGAATTTGTAGACTGACCCAATAGGGTCAGTTGCTAAAACAAAGATATCAACATTCTTCATATAATTTAAACAATAGAGTGTCTCATATTATTCAAAACATGTTAGCTGCAATTTAAAATTACTTGGCATTGGAGGACCAGGAGAATCTCAATCTCAGCTCACATGGTAAAAGACAGTCAACAGAAGTCAATTCTGAGATGACACAGACATTGAAATTATATGAAAAGGTCTTTAAAGGAAGTAAGGGCGAATATTCCTGAAATGAATTGAAAGATAGAAAGTTTCAATAAATAGGTGATATAAAGAGGAACCAAAAAGATATATTAGAACTAAAAAATAAATAATTTTAATAAAACCATCTCTTGGTGGGTTCAATAGCAGAATGTAAATGTCAGAGGAAGGAGTCAGTGAACTAAAAGATAGAACAATAGAAATTACACAACTAAGACAAAAAGATTAAAAAGAAAATGATCAGGGCTTCAGGGACCTGTGAGACTCTCCCAAAAGGTGTAATATTTGTGTCATCAGAGTCACAGAGGGAAGAGAAAGATTGTGGGGCAGAAAAAGTATATTTTAAGAAAAATGGTGGTAAACCTCCCAAATTTGGCCAAAGAAAAACATCTGTAGAGTCAAGGAACTCAGATAACCAAATTGGGATAAACCCAAAGAAATCCATACCTTGACCTATCAAAGTCAAACTGCTGAAAACTACAAAGAAAAAATTCTTGAAAACAGCTAGAGAAAATCTTTACCCATAAGGGAACAAAGATTCTAAGGATTGCATATTTCTCTTCAGAAACCGTGGAGATAAGAAGAAAAATGGAACAATATTTTTAAAGTGCTGTAATAAAAGAAATGTTAACCTAGAATTCTATATCCCATCAAACTATCCTTCAGTAATGATGGTGAGATTAAAGGCTCCTCAGATGAAGAAAATATAAAGTAGTTAATTGCCAATATGCCTGCTCTAAAAAATTGCTAAAGGTTGTGTTTTTTTTTTTTTAAGATTTATTTACTTTATTTTTTCTTTATTTATACCTTCCTTCCCCAGAGGGTTCTCTCGTTTGTCTGCTTCATTGTTTGCTCTCCTCCAGGAGGCACTGGGAACCAAATCCGGGACCTCCCAAATGAGAGGTGAGTGTCCCAACAGCCTGAGCCACATCTGCTCCCTGCAGACTGCGGTGTCTGCTGGCTTGTGGCATCTGCTTATTGTGGCAAGGACGGTGTCTAGCTCATTGCAATAAGGCGGTATCTAGCTCGTTGCAGTGGGGGTGGCATCTAGCTCTTTGTGGCGTGGGGACGGCGTCTGCTCATCTTCTTTTAGGAGGCACCGGGATCCGAACCTGGGACCTCTCATGTCGTAGGTGGGTGCCCAGCTGGTTGTGCTACATCCTCTTCCCTAAAGAGGGTTTTTAAGACAGAAAGACAACAATATGAAAAAGAAACTTGATATATCAGGAATAAATAGTATCTTTAGCTCCCTGAAATGAAGATTAAGGAATTAATACACTTTTACTATTTTCTGATTCCTTTCTCCCTTCAGAGCTATACTCTTATTTATGTTTGTACATTTTTAAATTGTTCAGCCTTACTTCTATAGTTTAATCAATTTGGTGCAAACCACCAATATCTTTATGCAATTAATTCCTCCTTTCGGAGTGCTTTTCATTCAAGCACTTGTGTAACAAGAATTTACCATCAAGTAGTTCCCACCTCCCATCCCCAAGAGGGGCTGTCTATATACTTTTGGCTCTTACTTTTTTGGCACTAGTTGTTGCTATGAAGAAATCTGAGGCCACTCTGATTTTCCTCCTTGTTGGCTGAATTCATTGAATCTTTAGTCTTCAAGATAACTAACTTCAAACAGAATATACCATGTTGATTACTGGAATTAATTCCTTTTCCCTAGAACATGGAGTACACTTTCGATCCTCAGATTCAGGTCTTCCTTTATTTCAGAAAAGTTTTCTTCTATTTAATTTTTGAATATTAATTTCTGATCTTTTTGTTTGACTCTCTTTATTAGTCAAGTTTATGTTGGCTCTATTTGGTCTCTTTTCCGTATCTATCTTTCCAATTACCTTTGTTTCTTTGTTCTTTGCTATTTAAGTTTTCAGATTTTTATAAGACTTTATTCCATGTTCCCTATTTAAAAAAAATAGTAACTATAAATTATTTTTGCATTTCTATATCATTTTTATTTCTATGGTGTTCATATTGTTAACTTTGATTTATTTTGTGAGCTCTGACAGCTCACTTTCACCACCTTCATTATTTCTTCTAATTCATATCCCTCCTCACAAAATTCTCCTCTTTGCATAGTTTTTTTCCCCTCTTTAATTTATTTGAGAGTGTAGAGAATTATTTGCCTATTTTTTTCTCTTTCCTGTGGTAATTCTTCTAATATATGTTCTTTTTAAGATTTTTTTCATCATTTTAAAAAAATCACTAGAGGTAAGTGAACACATGCCAGTCCTGTGGCTTGAGCAAATCCCTAGATG
>JAQZBX010012102.1:0-20179 GCA_029593785.1 Cabassous unicinctus | reverse complement strand
ACACTACCATCAAGTATATCTCTGCTTTAAATGGCTGATGCTTTATTCTACCATGGTTAAGTAAACACCTGTTACCACAGTAAAAACTTTGCAGTGTGTATAATTTCTGCTAGTCTCCACATTTGCTCACTAAAAAAATCAAACAATAAAAAGTATAGATTGTAAAAGTGAAAGCTAGTCTTTACTTCTTCCTAATCCTTCTCCTCTTCCCTGTTAAAGAAGTAACTACTATTTAACAGTTTGATACATCAACTTCTTGACTTTTTTCTGTGTATGAATATTTTGTTTTTTTCCCCCTTATATATCTTAGCAATCTTTCCATGCCAGTACATATCTTTTTTACTAAAAAATGATACTTTTGTAGTATTATACACTCTGGATATGTTATTTATTTAGCCATCTATTATTCCTATCCATATATTTACTGTAAAATGTCACCCTATAATGCATAATCTTCTATGTAGATATTGTGTTTTCATAGCATACAATTCTGAAAGTGGAATTTTTAGGTAAAACTACAGGTAAAATCTGATAAATACTGGGAAGAGATCATACTTAAGAAGTCTGTTCCAAATTACTGTCTCACTAACAAGTGTCTGTTTCCTCATACCCTTGTCAAAATAGAACATTATCCAGCTTTATATTTTTGCCCATTAGATAAGTTAAGAAATTAACTAATTATTTTTTTTAATTGCATATTTCAAATTACCATTGAATTTCAGCATTTAAAAATATTCATTGCACACATTTCTTCTGTGAATTCTTCTGTTTTTAGCAGATTTTTTTTCCTGTTCTTATGGATTTCTAGTGGACCTTTATATATATTAGTTATTAGTTACTCATCTATTATACATGTTGAAAATATTTCTCCCAGAAAGTCTCTCATCTCTGGACTTTGTTTTAACTCTTTCCTTATTACAAACATTTGAACATTTATTTTAAAGGTTTGTTTTATTTATTCACCCCCTTCCCCTGGTTGTTGGTGCTTGCTGTTGGCTCTCTGTGTCCATTCATTGTGTGCTCTCTGTGTCTGCTTGTCTTCTCTTTAAGGGGCACCAGGAACTGAACCTGGGACCTCCCATGTGGAAGAGAGGCACTCAATTGCTTGAGCCACCTCCGCTCCCTGCTTTATTGTGTCTCTCATTGTGTTTCCTCTTTGTGTCTCCTTGTTGCATCATCTTGTTGCATCAGCCCACCCTGTCAGCCTATCGCGCCAACTTGCTGTCTAGCTTGTCTTCTCTAGAAGGCACTGGGAACTGAACCCTGGATCTCCCATGTGGTAAGCGAGCACCCAAATGCTTGAGTCATATCCAAGTCCCCATTTGAACTTCTATATAGCCAAATCTTTTTTCTTTGTGGCCTTTGTGTCTTTGCTTATGGAAGCTTCCCCCACTTTAAGGTTAAGACAAATAATGTTCTCCTATATATTTCTTAATATTTTCATAGCTTTAAATGCTTTCAATATTTTATAGTCCTTAGTTTTTAATTTATAATTTATTTTTTGTACAATATAGGGATAGTAACCTCATTACAATTTTCTCTGGATTCTTAGCCTGTTATTCCAGCCTCATTAATTGAATTGTTGATCTTTCCTCCCTTGATTTGAAATATCACCTGCTTTATCTTTTCATATTGATCTATTGATCTTTTCTTGAACCAATGCCACATTGTTCTTGATATTTGGAATTGGGAGGGCAAATCCCTCCTCATTACTCTGCTTTTCAACATTGTACTACCTATTTCATTTTATTTCTTTTCATTTCATAAAATATCCCTTTAGAATTTTGATTGAGAATTGTATCAAACTTATATATGAATTTGGAAAGAACTGATATTTTTTTAATATTGAGTCTTTGCTCCAGAAACATAGTTTTCTCTTCTGTTTATTTAGAGCTTTTAAAAATCCTTTTCAGTAAAATTTTACAGCATTTTTCATAAATGTATTGTATATCTCTTGCTAGATTTAATTGTAAAGGTTATAATTTTCTTTGCTATTATGATCAGATCTTTAAATACTTTCTAATTTGTTTACAGGCATAAAAACCTACTATTAATTATTATATGTTGATCTTGTAGAATCCATGTAACTGAACTCTATTTGTTCTAAAAGTTTATTAGTAGAGTCTTTGGTTTTCTAGATAGACACTCATACTTTTGGACAATAATGATAGTTTTGTGTTTTTCTTTCCAATGTCTATACCTATTTTTTCTTCTAATAATTTGAAGTTTTTCAGTTTGAGGTTGGAGTGTCTCTTTTGTGTTGCTAAATTTCTTGAATGCTTACTTTTACTTATTTGCTCTTATTTGTGATTGAGGCTCTAGATTCAACTATATTTTGGTTTTGAAATGTATTTTCTCAGCCCAAAGGAGGAATTCTGTGTGTCTGGCAGGTAATGCAAAGTCTAATCGCCTCTGGTGATTGTACAGAAGAAGAGGACAGAAGCATGGCTAGGAAAGTGTGAAGGTGACTTGACTTCTGGGTGTGAGGCTCCTGGTGCCTCTTGGCAGACAAAACTCTCCTTTTTTTTTTTTTTTGCCACTAGCAAGACTAGTAGTCTCACATGTCAGTTCTTAAGAGGGGGCACTCATGACTAGTAATCAGGGGCTAAGTACTGTAGGTAAGTGAATTGTGGCTTACTTGGCTTACTGATGTCACCTTTTAGATAATTACCTAAAACACTGTCCTGACTCTCCTTCCTGCCTCCAGTGTCTCCGACCTTGAATTATTCTGGAGTTCTATCAGGAAAGCACACAGATTGAGAGGATTTATTTGTCTCCTGAGAGGGGTCATGTGTTCCTCAGCTCTTTTAGACATGTTGCTAATCAATTTCCTAATGCTCTATCACTTCTAGAAACCCCTCATTGTTCTGGTTTGTTGGTAAACCTTTGTTTCCCAATAATGCTATGAATTTACTCATTTATTTCCTTTTTGAGGTGGTGTTAGATTACATTTATGCACAGATTTCATGCTAAACCCTTTCTGATTAATTCTTTTCTTTAAAATAAAAACAAGTAATAGACTTTTTCCTTTGGATCAGTTTTAGGTTTACAGAAAACTTGCACAGAATGTACAAAAAGTTAGCAAATTACCACCTCCCCCAGGTTCCCCTATTATTTACATCTTGCATTAATGTGGTGATACATTTGTTACAATTGATGAACCAATATTGATACACTATTATTTGTTAAAATGCATTGTTTACATTATTAGGGCTCATGCATTGTATAGTTCTATAGGTTTTAACATATGGATAATATGTATCCACCATTATACTATCATAAAGAATAGTTTTCACTGCCCTAAAAATGCCCTGTGTTCCCCCTACTCATCCCTGCCTCCTGCCTCTGAAGCCATGGCAACCACCGATCTTTTTACTGTCTTATAGTTTTGCCATTTCCAGAATGTCTTATAGTTGGAATCATACAAGTGTGTCACTTTTTCAGACTAGCTTCTTTCACTTAGCAGTATGCTTATTATTGCTATTATTTTAACTTTTATTGCAGTAACATATAAACAACTCAAAATTTCCCATTTTAACCACTGTCAAATGTACAATTCAGTAGTATTAGTTGCTTTCACAATATTATGCTAACATCACCAACATCCATTACCCAAACTTTTTCTTCATCTCTAGCAGAAACTCTGCACCCATTAAGCAATAACACCCCATTCTCTGCCCTCCCCCACCCTTCTGCCCCAGCACCTGGTAACCTGTATTCTACTTTCTGTCTCATTGAATTTGTGTATTCTAGGTATTTCGTGTAAGTTAGATCATACAATATTTGTCCTTTTGTGTCTGGCTTATTTTTCTCAAAATTATGTTACAAATTTCATCCGTGTTGTATCAGCATGTATCAGAACTTATTTATGCCAAAGCATAAAACAAAGGAAAAAAACAGGATTTTCCCCCAATAAAATTAGTCTGACTGTTCAGAAAGGGTGTCTTTTAAACTCGATATCGCAGGATACTAGTGAACTTGGCACAGTATAAACATGTGTGCCATCACATGTGCAATTCCTTACTGGTCCACCTTAGTTCTTCTCTGATGTCTTCTCTTGGAGTTGTACCTGATTGTATTGCCAGTTTTCATTTGAATCCATTGGGGAATGGGGTGATTCTGTTTTTGTTTCTTGGTCAGGAATTGGTGATTCTACAAGTCATGATAGGACATGGCGAAGCTGGAAGTCAAACACCCACACAACGATGGCGGATGGAGAAAGAGAAAGGGAGAAGCTCTTGTATTTTTAGGGAGTGCTTTATGCTCCTCCAAGATTTAACAGTTTTCCAAATTTTACTTGTCTTTCAAAATGTAGTTTATTGCTTGTTTTGTTTTTAAGAGGTACTGGGGATTGAACCTGGGACCTCATACATGAGAAGCAGGTGCTCAACTACTTGAGCTACATATGCTCCTCAATAAGAGTTGTTTTTTTTCGTTGTTTTTTTTTTGTTTGTTTGTTTTTGTTTTTGTTTGTTTTTTGAGGTACTGGGGGCCAGGGATTGAACCTTGTATGTGGGAAGCTGGCACTCAACCACTGAGCCACATCGCTTCCTTGAGTTGTTTTTTTCATTTGTTTGCTTGTTGTTGGTGGTGATTGTTTTGGGGGTGGGGTAGGCACTGGGGACCGAAACTGAGACCTCCCAGGTGGGAAGCAGATGCTTTAACCACTTGAGCTACAGCCGCTCCCCTCAAAATGTAGTTTATTTATTTATTTATTTATTTTTAAAGATTTATTTATTTTATTTTATTTATCCCCCCCTTGCTGCTTGTGCTGCTGTGTCCATTCGCTGCGAGTCTTCTCTGTGTGTGAGGTCTTGCCACATCAGCCCACGGCGCCGCGCGAGCTGGCCTGCCCTCACAAGGAGGCGCCGGGAAGCGAACCCGGGGCCTCTCATATGGTAAACGGGGGCTCTATCCACTGAGACACACCCGCTTCCCAAAATGTAGTTTAAACATCATTCTTTTCATGAAAATTTTCCTGATGTCCCAGCAAAATAACTTCTCTCCTCTGAATCACTATAGTATTTTATTATAACATTTTTGTTTTATGTGCTATTTTCTATCTTGAATTATAAAATTCAATTGAATGTCTTAACTCCTTTATTAGATGGAAATATCCTTGAGGGCAAGTCTCAGACATGATTAATTTTTACAGAGCAGATGCTCAGTAAATAAACATTTATCAGTTGAGTAATACTTGGGAGAGGAATTGGCATTTATAAGCACAGGATACACCTTATTAATTTATTGGGAAAACATACCAGTGTAGCATTTGTCCTTTTAAGAAAGGAGTTACCCCTTGAGATAAATAGCAAGCTTGTTTAAGAGGTTTAAAGACTGATATACTTCAGCAGGAACATTCTAGTTCAACTTCCAAATCACCTCTGAGTCAAGGTGGTGGAGACGTTTTCTAGCTTAAAATAGAAGCATATAGGTCAGTGGAGAGGTGTATCCTCTATTGGTGCTGCAAGTGTACAGGAAAATGAAATTAGCACATGCCTGTAGTAGTGTAGCCATGGCTAAAGCCAAACTTTCCATTGCTTTAACCTCTTTTGATCGGGGATAGCCAGATTGAGTAAATATTTATTAAAGTATCGCAGAACTCTGCCTCTTCATCTGCTAAAATAAATAGATTTTAAGGATAGATGCCTTCTCTATGGTGGTCTTATATTCACTAAACTTATTTTTTTGTATGTGTGCACTTACACGATCATATTGTGATATTTCTACTACTTGGAAACGCTTGCAATGTAGCTTTTATTTTTTTAACCTTCATATTTATTCTCTTCCACCATCACAATTTAAATATACAAAACTGTCACTGTGTGAGATATGACCATTATATTGCTAGTTCTTCTATGATATTTAAAAAATATGCCAACACTCTATAGTGAACTGGCATTGTTTAGCTATCCCTCCTAGGCTCAAAGAAACTAAACTGAATCCCCCTAACAAATACTCTAACTCTTTACCCCTCAAAAGCATTTTCTGTCTTATCCCGTAGATGGGGGGACTCATCCTGCAGGATAGTAGGGACCACAGAGGCTCACATCTCCTGCCCACCCCCTCCCTCGCTACCTGCACCATTCATCTGAATAAATTAGCCTCCTAGAGAGAGAGATGACAGCAGAGAGTGCACCTGCAATGTAGTGTGACTGCCGTAGCTTAGGAAGGGGTTGCCAGGGAAGCACTTTTTAAAAAACAGGGGAGGAGAATTGTCAAGGTTTGGCTCCTTGTAAAATGTGCCTGTCAGAACAGATGATGCATTTGGGCATAACACATTCCCAGCTTCTTCTTCTGGCAGTTTTCTCCCTCGTTTTCAAGGCTTTCACAATTCTGCTGCAACTTATCCTTTTAAGGGGCTTTTCTGCTTTGCTGTTTCGCCATTGAACATAAGTCCTGAGAGATGGGGGATTAGGTTTAAGACGATTCGCTTAGAATCAGACCTGCCAGAACAACTAGCTCCTCTAGGATCTGCCTTAACCACCCACCCGCATTTCCTATTGCTAGTTCGGTTGTCTGGGACTTTGGAAGAGAGTTTGCCATAGTTTAAGAAGCCTGGGTCAGGTAGCAGTTGGCTTTTTCAGGAATGGCCTGTGGGATGATGTGAATTTTGAGGATGTAGGGAGGGCAAGGAAACATGATAATGGAAGAGATTGTGATGTACTGTCCATGAGAACTGCCAGGGATATTTATTTGTTTTGAATAATAGATGAGCAGTTAAGGTTAGAAAATAAAATATTCATCCAGAAGGGTTCACTTGCAAATGCCATAATATCGACTTAAACTTGTATAGTCCTTCTGCCCTTTGATTCTCACTACTATCTTGAGAAAGAAAATATGATTATTCCCATTTTAAAGATGATGCAATTGAAGCTCAGAGAAGTCACGTAGGTGGTAAGAGAGGATGACTGAATGGAATCTGGAGCTTCTTACTCTGGTCCGTAGATTTTTCTAGTATCTAATTTAACTAGTGGGAAAAAAAAATCTCCAAATATTTCTGGCCTTTCTCTCTTTGAAATAGTGGATAGTAAGGTGGTAGAGAAGAGAGTGGACTTCTGTGAAGGAAGAATTTTTGTATATATACAGAGAGAATGCCTCTTTAGATTTGTAGTCTCTGGTATAAGTTGGACTGCTTCTTTGATTTTATTTCATAGCTAAATGATACTAGTGAGTAGAATAAAGGCCCTGATTCAAGATCTGTTCTCCAATTCCTTGTTGTAAACTCTAAAACTAAGGGGAATTATCATTTGCCTTAATAGATTGTACTACATATGTACCCAAAGACAGCAAAATTCCAATTAAAATAGTATTGATCGCTCATAAATGAATGCCATCCATTCAAAATCAATGACTGCTGAACTTCTTTCAAAGATTTTTATTGTGAGCCCTCATGGTCTTTATACTTTGCTTATTAAATGTTCCATTGTAATTGTATGCCCATTTTACATGGGAGATTCTTTTGCTATTAACATATAGTTTTTCGATTTTAGTCTAGTTAGCACTATTAGTCACTGCAAATGAAAGTCAGTGGAATCTTACAAATTCAATGCCTTTCCCCACCTGCTCCCAGAGATCATTTATCTCCATTGTTCCTCAGAACCCAAAGCAGGAAACATCTTGGTAAAGCTGAACAGAAACACAGAAATTGCCTGCAATAGCAAAACAAATAAACCAGGAAAGTAAAGCAGAGAACATGAAAGATATCGTAGGGAAGGTATGATTGGCTCACTGGGGAGGATGTAATTTCATTGCCTAGATGGCAAAAGCAAACTCTAATGTGCCCAGGCACCCAGGCTACTCTACTTCTGTGAGGGGCCTGAGGAATCCCCCAGTACTGTGCCAACATTAAGTATGAAGGGAGACATACTGGAAAGCTCCTCGAGTCAACCTGAAGTCTGGCAGCAGAGAAAGGGGGAGTTGGGTAAGCTCAAGGAAAACACATTTCAGTAGACAGATGTGATCACTCACTGTGTGAGGCTAGGTGAAATTTATCTTCCAGTTCGGTAGCTGCCCCGGGAACGTGAGGTAACCTGTGGCCAATCAGGATATTCTTGTAACTAATGTTAATCTTTCAGACTCTAGAGATTTAATCCCATTTCTTTCTATTGGTGTCACAGCGAAAGTCCATTAAGGAGAAGCAGTCGAACAGCTTCTACCTCCTATAGCACTTCTATTCAGAAGAGAATTGTTCATTTATTTAACTAATGTCCACTTTCTGCATTAGGGACTCCTTGATGGCTGGGGAGGTGGGAGAGAGGGCAGAATTCTGGAGGAAAAGCATATAAAATAGAACCATTCCTTAGAGACCAGGATACTCAGGTTCTAATCTCAGTTCTGTCACTAATTAATTGCATGACTTTGGTCAGGTCATTCAATTTCTCTGTTTGTTTGTTTCTCTGTAAAGAAAGTTCCACCAAATAACCAATCTCCTTCCAGAACTAAAATTTGTTACACTCTAGGCTCTAGAATAGTATCTTCCATTTTTTTTTTTTTGCTCATGTACTACCTAAAAGAATTTTTAAGTTGACATGTCATAAATTTAACCAGTTTCAAAAAGTAGTTTTGTATTCTGTATTGCATAAGGGTTTTAAATATGTTTTTGTCAAAACTATGGAGCTGTGAATTTAGTTCATTCAGCTTATGAACAATTTGCCATGTCACATGATTAATCAAGTCAATCCTTATGGTCAAATTATTCAGCTAAATGTGATTTGTTTTCTGTCAGAAATAGCCTGACTTTATTTATTTATTTACTGAGGTACTGGGACTGGGGATTGAAGCTGGGACCTCATATGTGGGAAGCTGGCGCTCAACCACTGAGCCACACCTGCTCCCCTGAGTTGGTTTTCTCATTTGTTTGCTTGTTTGTGGTGTTGGGAGGTACCAGAGATTGAATCCAGGACTTCATATATGGGAAGCAGGGGCTCAACCACTTGAGCTACATCCGCTCCCTGACTTTAATTCAGATAAATATGTAAATGCACCCTGGTGATAACTGTCTCATTTTGGAATTCTAATTCTGGGATGAATAACTCACTGGATACTTAGTAAACTAGTTAGCTGGCCAGCCTGGTTAGCGGGAAGCCTTGGCAAGAGTTTGTCAGTGGCTCAGTACTTCCTGATTTGCCCTCAGAAGCCTACCCCTCAAGAGTAAAGTATTCTCCAATTGTTTCTATATTTACTGCCTTGGAGGCTTGTAAACTGTGGGGCAAGGCACCCTGGGAAGTCTCAGGATGAGTGAGAGGTATGCCTTTTGTGGCAGCTGGAGATTATTTTATGAATCCCCAAAAGAGAAAGATTATGTTTGTAAACTGATCTTTTTCTTTGAAGTATGATACCCTTTGACTGCATTAAATTCAGCTGTGGTTTCTTTGATGGGCTTGCCTGTTAAGATTGCGTTAGGGCTTCTTTTGATTTGACCACGTCAGTAAGGGGTGACTCAGGTTAATTCCCCACCCCCTTGGTGGGTCTGATATAAATGAACACAGACACACGAAGCCACAGAGTAGAGAACTTTGTCATTTTTGATCCTGTCATGTGACTGAAACGAGAAGGCTCAAACAGCTGAAGCCTGGGGAGAGATGGACCATTTGCCTGATGGCTTACAGCTGACCTCGGGAAGAGGGCTGAGACTGATGTAGGAAGCCCTGAGAGACAAGTCCTGTGTCAGCCTACAGCTGAGATTGGGAAGAAGCTGGGTGCACAGAGCCTCAAGAGAAGAGGAAGTCCAGAGCAGAAGGCTGAAACCTGGCAGAGATCGCCCGCCATCTTGCTTCAACACGTGGCATCTGACTTTGGTGAGAAAGTACCTCTTATGGTACCTTGAGTTGGACTTTCCACAGCCGTGGGACTGTAAGCTTTTACCCCAAATAAATAACCTTTATAAAAGCCAACAGATTTCTGGTACTTTGCATCGGCACCCCTTTGGCAAACTAATACACCTTTCTTTTCTAAAGGGGAGAAGACTGATTATGAAATGGGAGGTAGGAAAGGAGAACTAGCAGTTTCCTGGCATTTAACACCGCCCCCCCGCCACCATTTCTGCTGTTTCTGTGTCCACTCACTGGGCAATTCTCTGTGCCCATTTCCTGCCCTCTCTTCTCATCTTTCTCCTTCTGTCTTCACTGAGATTCAATCCTGGGAACCTCTGATGTGGGAGAGAGGTGTTCTGCCTCCTGTGACACCTTAGTTCCTGTTTTTTTGGCGCATCTCATCTTGGCTCTCCCTTACGTCACTCTCCTGTTACATCATCATCTTGCTGCGTGCGGTGCACCCATGCATGGGGCCTGGTGGTGCAATCACTTGGGGGACTGATGGCACACCTGCTCGCGGGGCCTGTGTGTGGGACCTGGGGGCGGGGTCTGGTGGTGCACCCGCTCACAGGGCCTGGTGTCCCGCTTGCCTTCTATATTTTTTTCTTTACTTTAGCGGGAGGTCCCGGAGATCAAACCCAGGTCCCTCCATATGGGAGATGGACAGCCAGCCATTTGAACCACATCTGCCCTGCAAAATGTATTTTAGAAACAATACATATGGAAGTTGAGCATCTGGAAATGGATTCACTTAAAACCACCTGTGATACGTATCACCTGGGAAGTCTTCATGTAGCACTCTAGAGTACACACACAGCTCAGAAGCACAGAGTAAAGACAGGAGTATGATATTTTCCCTTATTATTTCATGCCAAACATATCAATAGGGCCAAATGGGCAACTACTGTCTTTTTTTAAAGAGTTGGAAACCACAAAATATTAAGCATCCTCGCTTTGAAACAAGTTGGCCATCAAGTGACTTTTCTATGGTAGAATTCTTAGGTCTATCATTAGAGTATTTTCACCTTATCAGTTAACATTCACTGAGAATCTAATTTGTAGGTGCTGCTGGAAATATAAAATATAATTTGTTGATGTTCAGATTCCAGTTTTCCAGGAATCAGGATTCATAGAAAGAAAATAAGGTACTGATTAAAAGCAATTACTTTGGAATCATTTGCTTCAGGGTTGAATTCCGCCTCTGCCCTTTTAATTGTGGAGATCTGGGATAATCTCAGTTTTCTCATCTGTAAAATGAGGCAACAGTGCCTCTCTCATAAAGTTTATGCTGATTTCTGATTTGCAGTCTTTCCCCCATTCCCAGATCCTTTGTTTCATTTTCTTTGCCCTGATCTATTCCTTGGGAGGCAGATCTCTGCAGACCACATCACCAGGGCTCCCTTGCCAGTTGGTTGACTTCTAGTTGCTGTTAGAGAGGCACCAGTGGTAATCAGAGGGTGAAGGGAGAGAGAGTTGGAGTCACTCTTCTGGACTCCCTCCCTGCTCTTGGGCCATGTTTTATGCAGTGGCTGGGTCCCTCCATAACTTCTATGGATGGTCCTACCTTCATATTTCCAAATCTGGCTCCCTAATACTTCCCATTCCTTTAGGCCTAGGGGTAGTAATAGCTTCCCTCTGTTTCTGGTCTCTGACCATATCATGAGAAGGCATTTTTAGATATTTAAAATGGATTCTGAAATCTAGGGACCCTAGATGATTGATACAAGGTTTTTTTTTTCTTTCATTCATTAAAAATATTTATTTAATCCACTAGAATTCAACAAGTTCTGTTGTGTTTACCTTTGTATCCTTAGTACCTAGAGAAGGCTGGCATATATTATGGAGGCAATAAGTATTTGTTGAAAGGATACTTACCATATAGGCTCTATACTTGTCCCTGGTGATTAAGTATTGAACAAGACACGCTTTTTGATCTCATAGAGCTTTCAGTTTAGCTATGAGGATTAAGTGAGATTATGCAATACAACACAGAGCTTGGCACCACCTATCGAGCCTGACCCATCTAAGAAACAAGCTTGGCCTTTTTCCTCCCTGTCAGCTGGTCATAAATATCCCTGGACCTGCCCCCATCCCCTTCCCCTCCAATGTGGCCAAAGATATAAGCTGAGGGAGACGCAATTATGCAACAAATGTGATGACTTGGGAGCCTAAGTTACCTTCTTGGGCAATTCACTTGTGCTCCTGGACCAGTTTGCAGCCAATCCAGGATTTACCAATTCTATTTTATAGTGGATGCTGCTGACCCAGACCAACTTTTTAACTTAGTGAATACGGCAGAACCCAGCTGATGGGCAGTTCTAGCCGCATGGTCACTTAGGGGCCCATGGTGAGGCCTGCCAGAATCTGCTTTTTGAATGGTTGCAGTTCTCTTACTGACAGCATTGCCTTGCTCTAGAAGCCTAGAGGTCTACATTGTGATTCTTTTAGTGAGACCTGTTATAAACTGCACATGGTGTCTTTTCCCTCTAGTACAAAGGTCTTCCAAGTTGTATGGCTTAAAAGCAGGGCTGTGTGGACCACAGACAGGACCTGCTACAGAGTCCTCTCCTGTTTTGGGCCTTACTGAGAGTAACTACTTTCTTGTCATCTGGCAAATGGGTCAAAACAGTATTCCCAAGTGGGGAATATGCTGTCTCTAGAAACGGAAGAGGCTTATAAAGCAACATGCTTCTTTCTCCGACGGTGCAATATGCAATCATTTATCCATAATTGTGGCGGGATGTTCTGGCCTACCCCAGAATACTGGACTGCTGGAAACATCACTGGTGTGGAGGCCTCCTGAAACCTCATAGGCTTTGTCTCTCATACTCTGGCACACATGTTTTACCACAGCCTTGATTGTACTTGCCACTCCCTGTTTATCTGATTCAATCAGTATCATGTCATTAATATAGTGAACAGATGCAATGTTCTGCAAAAAGATGGTCCAGGTTCCTTTGAACTGCATTATGGCAGAGGGTGGGAGAGTTACATAGCCCTGGGGCAAGAGCCTAAATGTATACTTATTTTTTGTTCTATTTGAATGGAAAATGCTTTTCATTGTCCTTATGATAGGGATAGAAAACAAGGCAATTGCCAGATTAATGGTAGCACACTCCATGCCAGAAGCTGTGCTAACCTATTATAGCAAAAGTTACCATATCTGGCACAGCAGCTGCAATGGGAATTACTACTTGGTTAATTGTCTTCCACCATAATCCATCTGGTTTTTGAGGAACCTGATTGGTGATTAAATCGGGAAATCATGGAGACCACCATCACTGCTGTTTTTAAGTTTATGAAGGTGATATTGTTTTTTCCTCTAGGATATGCTATTGTTTTGATTTACCATCTTGGCTGAGGTGAGAGCAGTTTCAGGGCTTTTGTTTGGCTTTCCCCACTGTAATAGCTCTTATTAAGAGTACATATTAAGGACCCCATATGAGGATCCTGCGAACTACCAAGGATATCTATTGCAATGCATCCAGTGGATGCATTGTGAGTGGACCTTGGCTAAGATTCCATTTATTAATGGTCTCTATATGCCCAGCATGGGGGCCCAGTGTGGTGCTTTGGGTCCCTGGGTATCAGTGTCAATTCAGATTCTTTCAATTCTTGAAAGTTCTGAGTATTCCCATTTCCTCAACATATAGTTACTTGAGTAAATGGCATTAGGTCCCTTGGAAGAAGGACTTGAGAAATACTCCTAACTTTCCTTGCTGCAGTGTTTCAGAGTCTTTCCTCAAAGGAACATGGTCTCTCCTTTAGTCAATGGGTTCTGAGTCTAAGAACAGTTTGCTGAGAAACTGGGCAAGGGAGAGTTGACTACTTGTTGGAGTGGCTGCTTCCAGCTCCCTGCATTATCCTGATTGTAAAATTTAAGCTTTATCCTCATTAGCTGCCCATTTATTTTGTCTCTAGGAACATGTGTTCTCTTGACTTTCTCCATAGCTCTGTGAGGGTCAGACAGCCTTGGTTGCCATTCCAACCTTGCCTTTCATTGTCATAATTGTGCTCACCTACTTCTGAGGGTTAAGTGCTGCCATTTGGTCTCTATTACTCTGGGATTCTATCATCCCCATTGTTATGAGGGACCCCAGTCCTGTAACATGTTTGACCATTAGCCCTACTCAGGGCAGGCAGGTACATGGGCACACAGTCAAATGTAACACTTCACTCAGAAGGGCTCCTTACTTGTTCATGCTCTGGTGCTGTTGTCTTGAAATTCACAATATATATAAAAGAAAATTTGCCATTTCAACCATTTTTAAGTGTGTAATTGAATGGTATTAATTACTTTAACAATGTTGTGCTACCATCATCACGACCTTCCATTACTAAAACTTTATCATTACCTGTAGCTGTTTGATATAGTTTATGAGTTCCAAAAACATATTGGATTATGTTTGTGAACTAGTCTGTCCCTCTGGGCATGTTAGGTTGGATTGGATTCAGAGGTTTTACTCTTACTTGATTAAATTATGATTGGGCCACATCAGTAGGATGTTGAATCCCCGCACCATTGGTGGGTGGAGACTCACAGAGAAAAATGACAAGGCAGAGGAATTAGTTAGAGTTTTAATGTTGGAGCCCTGGGAAGTAAACACAAAGAGAAGCAGATATGTGAGGAAAGAGAGAAAGCTCCATTAGACATGGCAGAGGCCCCAGGAAAAGAAAAGAGCCGTTCACCTATTCGTTTACAGCTAGCCTTGTGGAGACAGCAGAGCAGCTGAGCCCAGAGAGAAACAAGCCTCGGAAAAGAAACAAGACTTATCCAGCCTACAGCTGATATTGGAAGAAGCTGGGACCACAGAGCCATAAGAGGAAAAGGAAGCCTGAACCTTTGCCGACGTTGGCAGCCATCTTGTTCCAACATGTGGCAACAGACTTTGGTGAGGGAAGTAACTTATGCTTTATGGCCTGGTAGCTATAAGCTTCTACCCCTAATAAATACTCTTTATAAAAGCCAACAGATTTCTGGTATTTTGCATCAGCACCCCTTTGGCTAACTAATACATCACCCCAAACACCCCAAACAGAAACTCTGTACCCAGCAATAACTCCCCATTCCTTCTCCCTCTGGCTGCTGGTAACTTTTCATCTATTTTCTGTCTGTATGGATTTGTTTATTCTAGATATTTCATGTAAGTGACTCATACAATTTTTGTCCTTTTATGTCTGGCTTATTTAACTTAGCATAATGTACTCAAGGCTAATCCATGTTGTAGCACACATCAGTACTTTGTTCCTTTTTGTAATTGTATAACATTCCACATTTTATTTAACCATTCACCTGTTGATGGACACTTAGGTTGTTTCTACCTTTTGGCTATTGTGAATAATGCTGCTATGAAAATTTGCACAAGAAATTCTTAATTTTTTAAAAATAAGGGAATCCACATTTACATTAAAAATTTTTTTTAATTAAACTTTTTATTTTGGTATAATTTCAAACTCACAGGACAGTTATAAAACCAAATTTCTGTTTTGCTCTGGGTCTCATGAATTATGTTGCTGACCCTGACTCTGCTCTTCAGAGAACAGTCACAACGGATCTTCTCAGAGACACTGATGTCCTTCTTACCAGTGTATTCTTATTGTGTTAGCAAAGGGAGTGTTTCCTGAGCTTACTGAAGAAAATAGTAGGCTTTATGCAGTATATACAGTTTACCATGTCCAGTTTTCCAAGACTTTTGATTCTTTCTTCTATGCCCCCATCAAGTCAGTTCTGACATTTCTTTCTTCACTTAGTGTGGACACTTGTTTTGTCTTCCAAGAGCCATCTGTCTACCAGGATCCTTGCCAGAGTATTAAATCTGTATTCTGGGAAAGTGTTCCCACATTAATAAACTCTCCTTAATCCAATTTCATATTTCTGTCCTTTCCTCCTTGATCCAGCAGTCCTTCTAAGATCCATGTTCCCAAGCATCCTCTCCAAGTTCCTGCTGGTATATATTAGCCAGGTCCTGTAGCAACTTAGATGCTTTCACTTTTGCCTTGATTTGGTGCTTAATCACCCTTAGTCAGTCATTATTTCTCTTCACAAGTCAATGGTACTCAATAGCAACCCAATCCCCTCCTTATAGTTACCTTTCTCTCATATCTCTCCAGTGCCAGATACATGGCACTGCTCGTGCTTTGCCTTCCACTGGTGTCCCATACCAGCGTACCAGCAGTGAAAATTTTAACAATTACACTACCATGGTATGCCAGGTGCTATCTATACTCCACCTGCCACTAACGGTGAGGTCCTCACTGCCAGCCAGCTGGCCAATGATTCAGCTCCAAAATCCCAATTTAGAGTCTTCTTCCTGGGACCACTCCTGGCATCAGTTCTCTTAGATTGGGTTCCTTGGAAAGAGATTCTGAGATTAGGATTTGCAGGTAGTAGCAGGTATTGGGTATTCTTAGGAGATACACCTGTAATTAATCCAGGGTATCAGGGAAGACAAAGAAGCTGGCCTGCAAAACAATTGCAAGTGAGGCTGCAGCCAATCCCAAGGAGAGCTCTGCCGCTGGGATGGTCTTTAAAGTTCTCTACAATTGATGCACGAGGGGTGGGCCTTTATGTTTCTATAATGGCCTGTCTTTGGCTGTGGACTACCGTTGAGGAGGTATAACCTTGGACCAGGCAGTTCCCTGTGGCAGAAGGCAATTTTCAACGTTGGATGAAACTGGGAGGCTCAGCAGCTGGGATCTGGATACTTCTTCCCTGAAAGGGGGATCTGGGCAGAACATCACAGCATTATAGCCAAACTGCAGTCTAAATAATAATGTTCCATTGAGAATGCGTAAGATGAACTAGAATCTGCTTGAAACACATTTTCTTCTCTTGCATGTCAATTTTCAGTTCACAGACTAGATATTTCCAATGTGGTAACAAGGACATTCCAATGGTGGTCACAGCCATGGCAAAATTGGACATTATAAAATAACTATGCAAGGTTTTGACAGTTTTAGCTGCATTAACTTAAACATTTTGTTTATGCTTATTATTTGACATAACTCCTATTATTCCTGAGAGTATTCCAGAATATGCTTAATTTCCGTTCTCTGCCATTTTTACTTCATTTGTTCCACCACATTGATTTTTCTGCAGTTAGCTGACAATATAAATAGAAAGAGAAGAACTCAGAAATCTACTGCAAATGCTACCCCAAGCATGGCTTAGTGATTTCAAATACCATGACTTCTACATTATGTGTTCTCTCTCCTATATTTCTAATGAGGCTTACATGCTTTTTTTCTTAGGAAAGAGTCTAGGAGGAAAATTTCAGTTATTGTAGCCTTAGAGAGTCTTGAAGCAAAAACTATTATGCACTGTCAAGCAAATACAAAGTCTAACAGATAGGGCATAGAAGCTGTTAAGTTTTGTCCAAAATGAAAGCTTTATAAGGGTGGGGCTGGAATCTGCTCTGCAGGCTGGCTATGCAGATGTGATGATGTTTTATTATTTTTTTCCTCCCTTCAAAATTATGCAAAGGTCATGTCTTTTATGAACTTCTATTTTAAATGTTTTACCCTTCTCTTTTTTATGACTCCAAGAACACTATTGCCTGAAATAGTTTTCTCAATGGATTGGGATTTTAATTGGCTGGCAGAAATAGTTATTCAAAATGAAAGAACAATGTTTTCCCACTCAAAGCTGGTGAGCCTGATATTGTTTGTGAGACAGACGATTGTTGAACAGTACAGACCTGTGTCCTGTGACTTCCTATCAACTTGTCCCCTTTTTGGAAGGAACAGGATGTTCTTCCTGCCTGCAGCTTTGCTTTGCTCAGCGGCACCGCCCTCTGAAGCACATGCTCAGCATCCCAAATGCCACACTGAGAGGCTCCATGTTAGAGAGGGCAGGTAGGTCAGCATCATGGGCATCCATGTGAGTGATGAGTCCTGTTTCATCATAAATAACCTATGCGAATATTCTTGCTGTCCTGATTTTTTGATAATCAGTGTAGGCTAAACATTTGCTATATTAGAAACCATGCATGTGTCCCCAGACCTAGTTTTTCTCCCTAGGTCTGGTTTTTAGAATGCTGGTGATAAACTAAGCCTGAGTTATTATATGACCATCCTGTATGGGAAAAGACTGCAACTTTGGGTATCTTTGGTCAGCCTTAAGAGACATAGCAGGGGAAAGGATGTGGCTCAGGTGATTGGGCGTCCATCTCCTATATAAAGGGACCTGGGTTCGACCCCTGGGACCTCCCGGTAAAGATTGAAAAAAGAAAAATATAGAAGGTGCGTGGGCCACCAGGCCCCGTGAGTGGTTGAGCCGTCAGGCCCCATGCATGGGTGAGCCGCCAGGCCCTGTTCGCGGGTGAGCCACCAGGCCCTGCGAGCCATGCAGCAAGATGATGACGTAACAGGAGAGTGACACAAGGGAGAGCCAAGACAAGATGCACAGAAAAACCAGGAACTAAGGTGGTGAAGATGGTAGTAGGACACCTCTCTCCCACATCAAAGCTTCCAAGGATCGAATCCCAGTGAAGACAGGAGGAGAAGGATGAGAAGAGAGGGCAGGAAATGGACACAGAGAGTTTCCCAGCGAATGGACACAGAAACAGCAAGAACGGGGGAAGTGGGTAAAAATGGATAAAAGTAAGTAAATAAATAAATCCTTAATGTATAGGGGAAGAAGATTCAGACTATATCTAGTAGTAATACTTTGATGATGCTCTTTCATGATTTGTTAACAAATGTTTCACAACAATGCAGGATGTTTGTGGGGGGGTGATGTGTGGGAGCTCTGTATGATGTTATGCATGTTTGTTTTGTAAGTTCACGATGTTTGTTGAACACTTATAGTTTATGTTTGTTCATGTATGAATAATATACTTCAATAAATTGTTTAAAAATAAAAATAAAAAAATAACCTGAGTCTTCATGTGCTAGGCTATTCGAGATTCTGGAATCTTCTTATTCATGATGGCCCAAGAACGTCACATGTACCCATTTTGCCATAATGGATAAAAACCTCATCTCAATGACATTGCCAAGACAGATACAGGCCATTATATATCTTGCCATAACCTACAGAATTGTGTGGGAGAGAGTGGAAACTGCAGTGTAAACTATAATAAGTGGTAATGCTCCAAAATGTGTTCATCCATTGCAATGAACGTATCACACTAATGAAGAATGTTGTTAATGTGGGTAAATGTGGATGGTGTAGGGAGCAGGGCATATGGGAATCTTCCACATTTTTAATGTAACATTTATGTAATCTAAATATCTTTTTAAAAATGAAAAAAATATAATAGGGGAAACTATGCATGTGGGTATGGGGGGGTGCTATGTGGGAATTCTCTATACTGTTGGTGTATTTTTTCTGTAAATCTAAAACTTCTCTAAAAATAGTTTATTACTACAAAAAAAAATGCTATCTCATTCTAAATATTCTAGTTTCCAAAAAAAATTTAGCGTTTTAAAAATTATTGGTTTCCTAATTAAAAAAAATAGATATTCCAAGCATCATTTCCACCGTTGGGTCTCTCTATAGTAGGTAAAGATTTTTCTGGACTTCCAAACAACATAAAACAATTCTCAATCATTCCACATGGTAAACGAAGCAAGAGGTGGTGATCCAGTCAGTCTTGGAAGACACCCTTGAATTCATCTCCAGAGTATTAGACAAGATTGAGAAGGGAGGCAAATTCTCCTGATTATAATTTGAGGAGATTCTCTAGTGAGAATATTTGCGATCATAACTTATAAAACTACAGCCAGTGGCCACCACGTTTCCTGGGAATGATTATGCTCTACACAGTGATCCCTGCTTTTTAAAAAGAGCTATGTGGGGGACAGGACACAGCTGCATCAGTCCCATTAAAGCAAAACTCTCACTGCCAGAGAATACAGACAGCTCGGAAACACAAGAGGGATCCAGCATGAGCAATATTTCTGAGGCTGTTCTCAGAACACATCATTATCTGGCTTTTCTGTTTCAATAATTTGTAAGCAGGCTGTCTCCTGCATAAACAGACCGGCAGGAAAGCGGAAAACCATGTGAATTATTGCATCTCTACTGCCGGGGACTTAGGAGACAACATCAATTTTAATGCATTGAAATGTGGAAATGTCTTTGAGGGAATCTTGTTTGGAATTAGACTGTTGGAAAATACCGGGCTACTTGAAGGAATGTGGAGAGATACTCATTTCATGACACTTACTTTCCCAGTATCCTCATGAGTGCACAAAATTGCTATAAAGGAAATGTTAACTAATGTTGTTTAGCTAATGTTTTCCAGCAAGATTTGGGAATAGAAATGTAAACAGAAGCTCACTACAGCTATTTATTGCTCTGCCTTGCTATGAACATCACTCATTTCATACATAATTATGGTGGAGGCTCTGGGCTGAGC
>JAQZBX010012101.1:0-41728 GCA_029593785.1 Cabassous unicinctus | reverse complement strand
TGAGGTCCCAGGAGCTTTGGCCCTGTTGGTGCACTCCTCTCCCTCCTCCTCCTTCTTCCCTCTCCATCCTCCTCCTTTCATCTTTTTGTCCCTCTTCCTCTTCTCCCTTTCTCTTCCTGGCTAACAAGACTCCCAGGAGGCATTTCTCCCCTGACCCCCTGACTAGTTGAGGCAATTGGGGTTTCCGGAATCCTGCTGAGGGTCTCCTGACCCCAACTTGAGAACTTGTGAGGGTGCTCCACACAAAGCTGAGGTGAAGAAACACCAGCCTGGAGTTGTGGCTGCGGTGACAGCTCCCACGGCCCTCCCCTCTGTCGTGCCTCATTTAAAGTGCTGCTTGACAGTGCCCCCCCCCCATCCTCACTCCCCTGCCCCAGGGTCTCTCCTGAGGGCACCATCGCTGCACCCCCTTCAGCAGTGCAGCTTTCCAGGGCCATCCCTTCCAGCGCCCACAGCCTCCATGGGCTCCTCAGCGCCCAGCCACCGCTGTCGCCACTTCCAGCACCGTTATCACCGCATCACTAAGGCTAAGGCAGAACTCAGCACTCACCAAAGGCTCCAGGGAAGTGCTGGGTTGGGAACAAAAGAGACACAGTTGACCTGTCCGTGGAGCTCACACATACTCAGACACACAGAACAGACTCAGGACACAGGCTTTGCAGGGAGAGGTTAGGGAGAGAGGAGAGCTGAGCCATGGCTCCACATGGTGGAATGCCAGTTCTCACCTAAGCAGCTGGATGAGGCTGAAGAATCAATAACAATGAAAACAAGTATTCCTGGGGCAGCAAGCCCTCACTGCACCCTTGCTCTGTTAGTGCTGGGCCGAGCGTTTCATGTCATGTATGTTATGGTTTATTATGTATGTGGTATTTCATATAGGCTACATATTACTGGGAAGAATTTCCCACGATTTTGCCTTCAGTTTCATGAGGAACAAAGACGCCTTGCTCCCAGCCCTAGACACCAGGTTGGGAGGCCCTGCCCGCCAGCAGGGCTTCTTGTTATTCTCCCCCAGGAACTTCACAGTCGTGCTGAGAAGCAGACCCTGTTGTCCCCATTGTACAGATGAGGAAGCAGAGACTGGGAGAAATGGGGTGAGGCCTGTACCCCCCAGCCAGTGGTGTCCTGAGAAAGGCATTTTCAAGAGCCATGGGAAGGACACAGGTGGGAAAGGCCCTCCAAGAGGCTGGCGATGGGTGCAGGAGAGCCTCATTGAATGAAGGCGGGAGCACATCCCCGCAGCAGCAGATCAGAGGTGAGCAAGATGCCAAGAGGCCAGAGCGCCAGCGCCTCATCCCACCAGCCAGCTCCTCCTGCCACTCAGAGACCTCCAAGAGCCACTCAGCTGTCGTAGCTCCACCGCAGAACCCCCCTGGCTGCCCTTGTGGGGTGGTCTGAAAGGAGACGCCAGGCCGACTTCCTACTGGCCAGGCCTCCCTCCCTCCTCTGTGGGACACTCCTCTTAGCATCTCCCTGGCCTGCTCCAGGTCCCCCATGGCCCACCTTGCCACCAGCCTGGACATACAAGGTGTGTGTGCAGGGGGGGAGGGGGCAGGTAGGAGATGATTACGCAAGGTCTGGCTCCCCCTCTGGCCGTCCCTTTTCCCACACCACCTCATGGGGCCTGTGGGTGGGCCCTTGGGTGGCATCCTGGCTGCATGGCCTTGGGCTCCCAGCTCGGCCTCTTGGAGCTTCCAAAGGGCCACAGAGCCCAACGGTGAGCGTTGCAACTGGGGAGGAATTGGCCCCCTTTGGGCCAGCCCCTACCCTTGGTGATGGTGCCGGAGCCCTGAAGGGCCCTTCCCTCGAATGCCCCCAGCCCTTCACCCTGGCCCAGCCTTTGTTCCTGGCAGAGCCGGTGCCTCTTTCTCTCCTTGCTGTGCTGTGGGGGCTGAAGCACAGCCTCTGGGCCTCCTGCTGCCCATCCATCCTCTACCTGTCCACCCCTGGCCTGTCCCGGGTGGAGAGAGGGGAGCCTGATGCCCTGTTTCCTAAGGGAGACCCTACCCCTCGGGCCTGTGCACATGGAAGGAAGGGCCTGGAAGCCGGAGGCCTCAGCGACCACCCCCAGCCACGTCCCCTGGGTGGAAATGGCAGCTACTCCTGCGCTCCCTCGCCTGGCCTAGTCCCTCGGGGAACCTGTTTCCCGGGCCGGGCCGCGCAAGCAGAGCAGGCCCCGGCCCGCCCAGCCCAGCCTTGCTGGCTCAGGTTTCCCCACTTTCTGGTTTTCTCATCTCCCCGGCCCGCCCCGGGCGCCGCCGGCTCTCTGGCCCTGCCCCCCACCACCGGAACTGGATCCCAGACTGGGGGAGAGTTGGGAAGGGGGCCCCGGGAGGGGGTGTGGGGCTGCCGGTTCGGCAGCAGCAGGCGGGGGCAGGCGGTGAGGAGTCACCATGGCCCAGGCCCGGGATGGCGCTCAGCTCAGCCTCCTCCTGCCCATGCTACCCCAGGGGCTGGCTCCCAGCCCACCAAAAGCTGGAATGACACACCTCCCCGGCTGCTTCCCAAAGCTGCCTCTGGGCCTTTTCTGCTGTTGTTCCCTCTACCAGGAACGCTCTTCCCAGACTTCCCCACCAGCCTAAACTCTTTTCCCTCTAGATGGGCCCTTGGCCACCTCCTTCACCCATGAACACGGCCGTTTTCTGCACTAGGAGCCTGGCTTCCCTTCGGAGGCGCCTCAGCCTTTCTCCCCAGGCCCGGCAGGTGCTGCTCCCGGCACCTAGGCTACCATCCTTGTTCGCTTTTGCATCGCTCAGATCTCTGCACAGGCATCACCTTCCAGGAAGCCAGGCCCAGGGCTGGGTCAGGTTCTACCTCAGACCCCTTGTGCAGACCCGAAGAGGCCCTGCCCGGGACCGAGGCCCCTGCATCCTCCTGGGCTGCCCACCCCCCACAGACCTGCCAGCAGCTGCTTCCCCTGAGAGTTCAGGGTGAACAATAGGGAGGGGGCAGACAGAGCTCCGAGACCCTCGCGTGTGGCCCTGCACCCCGTCCGTGTGTGTGTATGTGTGGTGGCCAGTGAGGGAGCTCGGGGTCGGGTGGGTCCAAGCTCTGCTGGCTTCACAGTGACCCGTGACCGTCAGCCAGCCTGAGCACATCCTGTTTAGACAGCAGCCAGCCAGCCCTCCCCGCGCCCCAGGCCTGCCCAGCCGCTGCTGGAGAGCCCAGGTCCTAGATGGAGAGCTTGATCCTTATCCGGCCTTGGGGAAAAGCCTCGCCAGGAACTGTTGGGATGGGAATTCTGGGGTTCCTCTGTTCCCCCACGGCAGAGGCCTTGTCTCTGGGTGCCTAGGGCCTTGGGTCAGCAATAGCTGGGCAGCCCCAGCGTGGGGTGGGGGTGGGGTAGCCCGACCGAGGGCACCAGGCCTTTGTGGAAAAGACCTTGGGTCTGGGGCCTGGAACCCAACCCGGGAGCCCCCCACCCCTCCTCCTTGGCCCTCCCCAGCTCCGGTGGGGCAGCGCCATCCTAGCTGCTCAGGCCCCAAAGCCTTGGACACAGTCTGAATACTCTCCCATCCACACCCAATCCACCAGCAAACTCTTCCAGCTTCACCTTCAAAATATGCAGAATGAGATGCTCACTCCTCACCTGCTTCTCTGCCCTACCTCCCTGGCCACACTTGCCTCTCACCTGATGGTTACAGGGGTCCCAGCTCTGCCCTTGCCTCCTACCGTCTAGTCAACCTGGACCCAGAGGGACCCTGTTAACATGGAAGTCAGGTCATGGCCCACCTGCCCAAGGCTTTCCATGGCTCCTACTCTGATGAGAGTCAAAGCCAAGTCCTTACAGTGGCCATCAAGGCCTGTCCATCACCCTCCTCCCCTCCCCTCATGACCACTCTGATGCATCACCTCCCTCTCTTGGCTGCAGCCTCCTCACACTTCCTCCCACACCAGGTATGCTCCAGCCTCAGGGCTCCTGCACTGACTGTTCCCTCTGCCCGAATGCCCTTCCCACAGGCTCTTCCTCACCTCTCCTGTCTTTGCTCAGATATTCCCTTCTCAAAGGAGCTCACTCTGATGCACACTCACCCAGCATTCTTGTCTCCCTGTACCTTCCTCTATTTTTCTCCTCCCAACATGCTGTATAATATATTTATTTTGATGCTTGTTGTTGATTGGCTAGCTCCCCACCCCGCTAGGCTATCAGCTCCAAGAGGGCAAACATTTTTGTCTGTTTTGTCTCTTGCTGCATCTCCAAAACCCAGGACAGGGAGTGGCACATAGTAGGTGTTGAATGAGTGACCGAATGGGGCTGATTCAGAAACCATCCCAGAGCCCCACCAACTCTGCTCAGGGGCTCTGAGCTACTCTCCACTCTCACCTTAGCACCACCTCTGCTCACTCACCTGGGGCTGAGGATGGGGCAGGGAGGGCGCCCGCTTGTTCCCCCTCTACCTAGAGCTGGGCTGAAGAGAGAGCTTCTCAAGCTGCAGCAGCAGGGACTCAAGGTAGACTTTGCCCTAATTCAGAAGGCAATGACTTTCCCGCTGTGAGCCCTCCAGGGGCAAGCTTTCTCCCTTAGGCAGAGGCACACCTCAGGGCTGGGGGAGACCGAGGCAGCCCCCCGACAAAGCTGACTGCGGCAGGCTCTGATCCTGTGGGGTTTCTGGCTGCCTCCCAGGTCCGCATCTGCTGCACACATCCCTCCATGCGTCTGCACCGCCACGATCCTGGGGGAGGGGGGCCGAGGAGGGTCCTGCAGCCAGGCCTGCAAGCTGGGGTCTGGACTTACTTAGTTTCAGATGACTTGGGAATGTCCCTTCCGTGACAGCCTCATGGCCTCCCCTGGCCCCCGGCACCCAGCAGGGGGGTGGGGCCCAGATGAAGGCAGCTGCCCAGAAGGAGAGAGGGACTGGTGGGCAGAGCTGGGTGCTTTGCCAGTCTGGCCTTCCTCCCCACCCTTGCCTGGCTCCAGGTCAGCCCCGAGGACAGGCTGCACCACAGACTTGAGGACAGAGCACCCCATCTGGCTCTCTAGCCCCCCGAGCCAGGAAACCCAGGGTCTTGGTGCATGTTGGCGCTGTCCTGGGCTGCAGGACCTCCATGGCACAGCACGGCTGGGACTGGCCAGAGGTTCTCTGCTTTACAGCTGTGGCCGCGGTGCCTTGGAGCACAGGTGGGGCTGGCGAAGCTGGTGCTGGGTGGGGGAGCTGGCCTGCCCTGGCCACCCCGGTGCCTGCTGGGCACTCCCCTGGAGCGACGGCTCTCAGTGCTCCCTGCGCCGCAGCTGGCCGGGCAGCAAAGCCAGGCCTGTGCTCCCTACCCCGACTCAGGGGCCACCCTATCCTGTTAGCATTTGATTTCCAAACAACTGGGCAGAGCGGGGGCTGCTTGAGCCCCAGAGACCCTCTTTCCTGGAAGTGGAGTGACGGTATCCCCGGTATCGGGGAGCCACCTATACTGTCTGTAGACTCCTGGGAAGGATTCCTCGGGCTCACTTTGCCAGAATGTCACATGTGTGCCCATTTAATAGAGGAGCATACCGAGATCTCGAGGAGCAGGGGCCTGGGCAGCTCCCTTGGAGGGTCTGAATGTTGGGGTGCAGCTTCTGAGAGAGAAAGGACAAGGACTAGCCCGATGGTGACAGGGCATGTGTAGTCTGATTTGGGATGATAAAGAATCCCTCTTGGGGGCGGATGTGGCTCAGATGGTTGGGCATCTGTCTCCCATATGGAGGGACCTGGGTTCGAGCCCAGGGACCTCCTGGTAAAGCAAAACAAAACAAAAGAACCCCTCTGGCTGTTTGGGGGCCAGAGAAGAGGCTGTGCTCATCCAGGAGAGAGGGGCCAGAGGTCTGTCTGGACCCCTGGGGGTGCCACTGTGTACTTGACCTCGGCCAGGGTTCCCTCATGCTTCCCCTGGAGCCCACCCACGGGGCCTGACCTGGAACTTTGGGGTGAGGAGCGAGGCCTCCTCCCCAGCCCTCTGCACCCCCACCCCCACACGCCCTCTTGGCTGGCCTCCCTCCCCACCTCTCCTGAGACTGTGCTTTGAGCTTTCATCTGAGGACACGTCTCTGCAAAGCTCCTGTTCGCTGCCGGAAGGAGCAGGGACCAGCTGAGATGGAGGGATAGGAGACGGCGCAGGGCCTGCAGGGCGAGAGCAGAAATCCAGACTCCACACCCTGTGATGCTTGGCTGCAGCACCCCCAGACTGACATGGGGGGCCTTTTTCCTGCCACCCAGAGGGATCCATCCACGTGTCCTCAGCCTGCCTGGGTACTTGCTGCCTGCTACCTCTGCCTCAGGCACTGTCATGCAGCCCCCAGGGGAGCAGGTCCAGTAGCATTCCAGCCCTCCTAGGCCCAGGCAGGCCCTGGTTCCCCCAAGCAAGCAGCTGCCCCCACACTGATTTCCAAGCTCCTCACAACCCCTTAGGGGAAACTGAGGCCTGCAGCATGCCCATGTTACATGTCCTATCCTAAATTACCCCTGTCTCCTAGCCCCCGAGTTCCCCCAACCTCTTTCCATCCCACTTCTCACTGCAGTCCTCCCATACCACCCTCAGCCCACTCCCCACCTTCTCTCTGTCTCCTAGTTCCTGCCTGGAGGAGGGGAGGTCACATGGAGAACCCTAGGGCTGGAACTAGGAGGAAACTCCTGTTATCTCCCCCCACCTCAGTACACTCATGCTGGGAGTGCAGCCAGGCATGGGGCTGGGGCTGCTGCTTTGTCACACCCTGTCCTAGCCTGAGTCTGATTCACCATAAGAATTGGACCTCCATGCATCCCCCTGCCTCCGCTGGGGCTGTCCCTCCAGCTGAGTATCAGGACAATCAGTGCTGCCCAGTCAAGGACATCTGCACCCCCAGCCTGAGAGGGGTCTTAGTTGACTGAAAGGTAGGATCCTAGGCAGCAGCAACCCAAGGCTCAGGGTTGATGCAGCGCCTCGGGAAGCCCACATTTCCCAGCCAGGGCTCTGATTCAGCCAGGCTGTGCTACGGGGACCCAGCTTCCCAGGGAAGAACACTGGCGTTTCTTGCTGGGGCTTTAGTCACTCTGTGAAGGGGCCCAGTCCTAGACCATGGCCTTGCCTGTGTCAGAGACACAGGGTGGTCATCCGCAGGGAAGGGACCCTGGAGGAGAAGGTAGGGGCAGGGCTGGGGGAGGGGCACAAGGCCAGGGTTTGAATTCCTGTGACCCTCCCTCTCAGGCTACTCCCCTGGTCTTGGGTGGGGGAGGGGGTTGTTACTATCTTGGCATTCCCAACTGCCCAGGCAGGTGCCAGTCCCTGCACTCTATGTCACCTGTTCATCAAGGACAGCCCCTCACCCCCCAGAGCAAAGGGGTCTGCATGCCCTATTGATCCTGGGCTCTAGAGAACCCATTCCTACCCCTCTGCTCTACTCACAGGGCCCCGGGATGAGGTCTCTGCACCTTCCCATACCAGGGACCAGTGGAGTCACATCTGGCTAGCACCTGGCACCCCTCATCCTCTACCAGGCCAGACCTCAGACTAAGGTGCCCCTTGACAAATGGGCAAACTGGGGTCCTGAGAGAGTGCCATGGAAAATCTGAGTCAGAATACTGAAAGCCCTCCGTACCTGGGGGCCAGGTCCCATGGCCTGACAGAGCAGTTTGTCAGGTCCCTTCCAGGCTACTGGAGGGCCTCGGCCGCGTCATACCTAGCACGTGTTGCTCCCAGGCCTTTGCCAGGCCATTCTCTCACCAGCACTGCCTTTCCCTACCTCCCTAGGAAGGTCTGGTTCAAATGCTACCCCCCAAAAACAGCCTCTCCTTATCCTTCAGCTGGTACATAGATCTCTGTGTTCCGGGGTCCTGGAGGGGGACCTTCTCACTCTGCCCCGTGTCTTGACATCGTTCATCATTCATTTGTTCACTCAGCAGACATCATGTGTACGCAGTGTCGTGACAAGCACTAGGGCACAGAGGCTGACTTCTTCATACATCTCGCCCTTGGTCTGGGTGGTGGGCTCCAGAGGGTCTGCTCGAGTCTCCCTCAGGCTAGGGATGCAGGGCTGGTTCTGAGAGGATGGGCATCATGATTGGAGGGAGCCCCCCATCCTCCACCCCAGTTCTGGGTGGGTACCTCTACCTCCATCCCACCTTGCTCTACCACCCCCCTCCCCCCGAATCTCCACTTGAGTTTGTCATGAAATTTTCACAAACTTGGCTCTGCGGAGTAGTAGGCCAGGCTTACAGGCCTGAAGCTATGGGGACCACCTTGGGAAGGGGAGGCCTTGATGGCACAGGGCTAAGGGGATGTGAGTCCCTGCAGGGTCCAGGCCCCACCTGACACCTTGGAGAGGCCCCATGAGGGCTGGAAGCAGAACCCCAGGCAGGAAAGGGCCTGGCATCTAGAGAAGCCTGAGACACACAGCAGTCTGGGGGCCAGGGGGAGGCCCGGCGGCTCCTTGACCTCACAGTGCCTCGTTCTTCCCACCCAGACCTCAGGGCTACCACGGCTGGGCTTTAGGGGTGGGCACACGTGGCAGGCGGGGGGCTCTTCTGCCAGTCAACAGGACCTCACAGGCCCCACCGAGCACCCCCAGGCTCCAAGCCTGGCTGCATGAGGCTCCCGCCCGTTCAGGTACATTGCTTTGCTGGTTCTCCGGCCCCGGGTTCCTCACTTTTTTTATTTTTTTAGGTTTAAAAGCATTTAATGACGTAGCATCTATTTCACAGATAGGGCACGAGCCAAGAGGTACAGGTGAGAGGACTGGGCTCCAGGCCTGAGCGACCACCTCCCTGTTGAGGCCCAGCCCCTGGAGGGCTTCCTCCCCCTTTAAAGGGGGAGAACAAGCTCCTCCCTCACAGGGAGCATTAAACAAGCCTCCAAGAGCAGATGGACATGGACGTGGAGCAGCTCCTGGGAGGCGGGGCGCATTCTACCTGTGTCACCTTCGTCATGACTCATCGCCCCTCCCCAGTGGGCGACAGGGAGACCCTGACACCATTTCTGGGGGCACAGAGCCTGCCTGGCACTGCTTCTAGCCCCGGGGGGGGGTGTTTGTCTTCTCTCAGGCTGGGCCAGCCCACGGCACGGCCTTGACCCTGCCTCCTGCGCTGACCCTTCTTGCGGGGCCTCCAGGCCCGCATGGCAGGCAGCGCACACGTTCACACGTACTGGTGCCGCAGCGGGTGGAGAGGCGGCCTCACCATCCTCCCCAGGTTGCCATGGGAACGTGGTGCTGGCAAAGCCGATCACCAGGGCTCCTGGGCCCTGTACCTGCCTCTCTCCTTAAGCAGGCAGGCCCACTGGCCCCGACCCCCACGTCCAGCCCACAATTCCTCCAAACATTTACAAACCTGTAGCTGTGGGAGTTGACAAGCTGATGAGGCCCCACCTATGAAGGGCTCCCAGGCCAGCAGGGAGGTGACCTGGTGAGTATGTTGGGGGACACTGGGAGGGCCGGGAGAATGACTCAGTCGGGGAAGACCAGCTAGAGGAGATAGCATGCTGCCTGGGGACCAGTCAGAGCTCTCCCATCTTGGTGAATGTGGGAACAGCCTGGGCAGGGGCCTGGAGGTAGGACCTGGCAAGGTGTGCCTCGAGGCCAGGGTACGGGTGCTGGCTCAGGCAGGACGCAGGGCCAGGAGCCACTGGTGGTGGGCATGGGGTGGGGGTGGAGGCGGTGGCACACGAGCTGCATTTTGACTAATGCTGCAAAGAGCCAGGAGAGGCTGGCGTTGAGCTCAGCAGAGAGGCTGGGTGAGGGCAGATGTGGGCCCTGGAACAGTCCTTGGGGTGGCCCCAGCCACGTGAGGCCAGGTGAGGAGATGGCAGCTGGACCAGGACAGCTGACAGGGCTGGTCAGAGGGGCAGCAGTGGTGCAAGGAGCCAAATCAGCCCTATACAGGGGGCTGGGACAAGGGGATTCTGGAACCACCAGCCTGTGGGACGTTGGCTGCCTCTGAGCGTAGTCTCTTGGTTGATTGAGGGCCATCTTCCCCAGAGGGATAGGTGTCCCTCCTGAAGGATATGCTTCTTTCCTGAGGGGTGAGAGAGGGTACGGAGCCATGGGCTGAGCCCCACTCACCCCTGCCACCCCCCCACCCCGGGCTTCCTAGCATCCTCCTCTCTGCCCCTGGCTGCCATTTGCGGAAACCCAGGAATGATCCTTGGGCCGGGGGGACCCACCTGCTTACAAGGGGACATGGGCTACTCCTCAGAGATCCTGCCCCAGCACCCTTGTTCACAGATGGTGAAACCAAGACCCAGAGGGAGGGGACCTGCCCAGAGTGCCAAGGGGCTGAGGTCTCTGCCAGCCCTTCTCCCAGGCCCCCACAAGTGAGCATTCCTAGCAGAAGGAGTAGGCTCAGGCTGAAGCTGGATTTGGGGTGCCCCTGGCAGCCTCGGTTCTATCTTCCAGAGCCCTCAAGCCCTGCTCCGTCTCCGTGCTCTGTCCCTCCCCAGGTTCCCCAGGCTTAGCAGAGCTTACCGGTCCAGGGCAGTGCTCCTGGAGGACTTCAGGCTGCCTGCTCTTTTCTGGAAGAACCTCTACCCTGCTGGCTTCTTGTGGGCCAGGGAGGGGCCGGGGTCAGTTCCTGAGCAGCCCTCTGGGCCAGCCCTGCCTGGGGACTCCCTATCCGACGGGCTGTGGCTCCTGCAGGCACTTCTCCAGGAGGTGGACCTGCTGAACCAGGTCTGGGGAGAGTCAGATAGAGGTGGGGAGAAGGGGCAGGGATGGGGTGCTGTAGGAGGATGCCCAGCCTAAGTCTCCCCCAGGGGCTACCTGTGCCCTGGATGCCAGGCCCTGCCCCCCAGGTGTGGGGCTTCCAGCAGCTCAGAGGCCCACGTCTCTTATCTTGGAAGCCTCCCCTTTGGGACGTCCAGATAAGCATCCCATTCTGGGCTGAAATTCCAGCCAGCTGCCCACCCCCCACCTCGGGGTCTGGGACTCATCAGCTGCACACTCTCCCAGGGACCCCCTCCCCCAGTTGCATACTCTCCCGGGGACCCACCCAGAGCATACACTCCACCCAGGATCCCCCCAGCTGCACATTTTCCCCAGGAGCCCCTCCCCCACCCGCACACTTGGCCGTGCACCCGCCTGCGCGCGCGCGCACGCAGGGTCTCCTTATCCCCTGACCTGCCCCCGTTTTGTTGACAGTGGGCCACATTGAGGCCCCTCCTCTTCTCCCCATTTCCAGGCCATATAGCTGGGGGGCGGGGAGGTTTGCAGAGCAGGGCCCCTGACCTACCAGTGGGAGCCCAAGCTTAAGAGCTGACCCCTGGCTGATCCCAAAGACCCCCCAGGCAACCCCTAGACACACTCATGCCTAAGGCTTCCGAGGCTTCTGTGACCACCCCTCTCGGAGGCTCTGGCTCCATCTCCCAGCCCGGCTCAGCCTCTTCTTCCCCCTCTCCCCCCTCCCCCCTCATTAAGCCTCCTAAACCCGCCAGCTCCCTGAAGCAGGAAATTGCATTCTGCCAAGATTAAATGGACTTGAACGCCCTGCCTCTGCCCGAGAGAGGGAGGGGAGCTGAGAGGAGCCAAGTTTGCCGTGGGTGGGGGCTCCGGAGCACCGGACCTCAGACTGGGGAGGGGTGGGACCCAGAAGGGGGCATTTCAGGATGGGGTGGGGACTTCCTGAAGGGCAGAAGGGAGAGGACAGGGCCTGCAGGGAGGCAGGGGGCTGGCAGTGATGGCCTCTCCACATCCCCTTCCCGCTGTGGGAATGCGAAGCCGTGAGAGGAAGCCTTGCTGTGGGGGTGGGGGCGAGGCTCTGGTTACGTGGCTAAGGCTACGTGGCTGGTGGAGGGGCGTGCGGGTGGGAGGGGCGGGAGGAAATGGTGATTGGGAGGTGAGAGGGGATGTCTGTCAGGTTGAGACCCAAGCACCGGAAATGGGAAATGAACCTTGGGGGGATGTGCTAGGTGTGAGGAGGGGGTGACTCACTGCTTTTTGGAGTGCCCAGAGGGAGGGGCTGGCACACCTCACCTTCCCCCCGGCCCCAGGTCTCATAGCAAGGGCTCAGTGCAGAGCTTGGGGACCCTGTGTGCCCTTGTGCCCTTGGGAAGCCCTGGCAGCCCTCCAGGCACCCAGGATCCCTTAGTTCCCACCCTGCACTGTCTGCAAGTCTCCCATCAGGGACAGAGGGCGCTGCTGGTCATGGGGAGGGTCGCTGCGGGCCGAGGCATCCCTTCTCAGTTCCCCCAAAGGAAGCAGGCCAAGAGGAGGCTTGAAGGCCCCTTCTGGGGGGCAGGCAGGCCCAGGGGGCCTGATCCTATTGCCCACAGCAGAGAGCTCTGAGCCCCCCCAGGTAACAGGGCTGTCACCACCACCCCCCCAGGCTAATTCTAGATGTGAAGGGGGATAATGCCAGTCCCTTTCTTCCCCAGGCAGGCAGGGACAAGGACAGCTGGACCACGTGTGGCCTCAGAAGGGTAGCTCTGCGTCTAGGTCAGGCCTTCAGGGCCGGGTAAGCCTCATGGGCTGGAGCCAGGGCTGGGGGAGCAGGAAGGAGCAGCTGGTCCCAATCGGCTGGGCCTCGTCCCTGGGAAGACAGGGACCCGGAGGGTCATGGCCAGGGGTGACTTCCCTGGCCCTCAGCTCCCCCACCAGCACTAAGCAAGTGCCTGCCGTGTGCCAGCCTGTCCTTGGCATGGGGTCAGTGCCGGGACACTGGGAAGGACAGCCCAGCAGGATGGGTACGGTGGCAGGGGCTGGAGGGCCACAGATAAGTCTTCCAGGAGCAAAGCAAAGGCCGTTCAAGTGCCAGAGAGAGGAGAAGGGCCTGGCCTGGAGAAGGTGAGAGAACTTCAGCCTGGCTGAAGCTGCGCGGCTGCACGTGGGCGGCCATGCCGCGGAGGAGTTGGAGGCCTATGTGTGGTCATCAGGCATGGCGGGGGCAATGAGCAGCCACAGAGTGGGGCCTGAGTTTCTGTTTGGGGTGATGGAAAAGTTTTGGCAATGGATGGCAGTGAGGGTGAGTAGCCCAACTCTGTAAATGCAGTTAATGCCACTGACGTGTGTACTTGAAAGAGGTTATAAATGGGAAATTTTATGTTGTCTATAAGTTTTTGAAAAATAAACATCCGTGGGAATCTCCTTCCCCTCCCCCCAGCCCTGCCCCACTCAGGGCCCCAGCCCCACCCGGCCCGGGCTGTTTGCGGGGATGCTGTGCCCATTTCATGCAACCTGAGTGGGGCAGATGGTTTCCCGGAAAGGAGACTGGCTCCATTCTGGCGGCTGGGGAGAAATGGGTTTCACCTGTCCAGGTGTGGGACAAATGAGCCTGGGAGGAGCAGGCAGGCTGTGGGGCAGGTGTATGCCTGGTTAAGGCATTTTGGGGTCACCCTGGCAGGCTCTGGGGGAAGACAGACCAGTACCTAGGAGTGTGGGTAGGGACCCAGCTGAGTTCAGACAATAAGGCTGGTGTGGCAGGAAACCCCCACGGCCCGTCCCCTCCCTGGCCACTTCCTGATTGGATTCCCAGTCTCTCGTTGGATCAAGAGAGCCAGCCACCCTTGCGATCTGAGTTGGCCTGTCCTTCAGTCACTGGTGGGCAGTGACCCAAGGTCCTGCCACCACCCTGTGCTGCCACCACACTGGCTGACATGTCCCCTCACACCACCCTCTTCCGAGACCTGCTCTCGGAGAAAGCCTGTCAAGACATTTCCAGCCACAGGCCTGACACACGCTGTCCCCCTGACCTACCTGGCTAAACTCAGAGGCCTCTCCTCCGGGAAGTCCTCCCTGGTGTCCCCATTACAGGACAGACCTCTCTGTATCTGCTCTGTCCTCCTTTTGCGTGGGCCTATAAGGTCTAGGAGATTGGAAACCACCCTTGGTCAAACTGGACCTCAGGTCCTGGCAACTCTGGGGAATGGCTCAGTCAACATTTGTTGACTGACTGAGCGACAGACCAAAATGGTACAGGTACATTTCCAAGGCTTTAAGGCAAATTTCTTCATTTCCTCACACATGCACCAGCCTGCGTGTCCCTCTCTTTCCTGGGCCCTGGGGTGGGCAGTGGGTGGAAGGGTCACGGGTGTTAGCCAGATGTGGTTTCGGCCTGCAGAATATTGTTGGAGGACAGGACGAGGAGTGAGGAAAGGGGTGCCATCCCCTTGGGCACCAGAGAAGACCAGAGAGCCTTGGGACGGGCAGTCTGACACCAGGGCAGGCTGCTGAGGCCAGGGGAGCTTCCTGTAGGGGGCCCAGAGACGGCAGGTCACCACGCAGCTGAGAGGCCTTCCTAAGCCTCTGAACTCCGGCCTGGGCAGCCAGCAGCAGGGACCAGCATTCCTGACTATCCAGTGTGCTGTCCCCCAGGTCTGATCTGCTCCCCACCCCTGTGGCGGGGTCCCCTGAGCAGTGAGCAGGACAATTTACACCCTCCACTACTTGGCAACTACCTCCACCTGCACACAGTCCCACAGCCTCAGCTTTAAGCAGGGGGCCCCGGCCCATCACTCCCCTACCAGGCAGCCCATTCAGCCATCATTTCCCTTTGACCAGGCCCTCTCACCCTGCCCTGGGGACGAGAGCCCTGCCTTGGCAATCTGAGTAAATGTCCCCCAGGGCCACACTGTGCTCTGGGTCAGGTATTGTGCCCTGCTCCCACTGCCCAGCGCCCTTGGCTGTCCCATTCGTGAACTGGGATTTCGCACAAGTCTTCTGGCCTCTCCAAACCTTCACAGATTCCCAGCTGTGCAGCAGGGATGCTCATCCCTTGTTGGGCAGGGGTTTTCCAGGAGAATGAGGGCACATGTCCTGGGTCAGGGCTGGCCCATTCCACAGGCTACAAACAGTTGCTGGCATTTCCTCCACTTGCTTCTCTCTCTTTTTTTTTTAAGATTTATTTTTTAAATTTATTTCTCCCCCTCTCGTTGTTTTTGAGCTTGCTGTCTGCTCTCTGTGTGTTCTTCTGTATCTGTTTGTCTTCTCTCTAGGCAGCACCGGGAACCGATCCTGGGACCTTCTGGAGTGGGAGAGAAGCGCTCAATCTCTTGCACTGCCTCAGCTCCCTGGTCTGCTGCATCTCTTATTGTCTCTCCTCTGTGTCTCTTTTTGTTGCGTCATCTTGCTGTGCCAGCTCTCTGTGCGGGCCAGCACTCCGCATGAGCTAGCTCTCTGCTCGGACCTGCTTGCTGCATGGGCCAGCTTGCCTTTCACCAGGAGGCCCCGGGAATCAAACCCTGGACCTCCTATATGGTAGACAGGAGCCCAATCTCTTGAGCCACATCCGTTTTCCTGCTTCTCTTTTAAATACCCCCCTGGGGAGGTGGACCTCTGAGCCCTGATTCCTGGTTCTGGGGTCCCAGGGACCCCTCTCTGCTGCAGCAGAGCAATTTGGGCTTTCTCAAGGCTCCGAGTTCAGGCTGATCCAGGGATACCCACAGTGGTGCTTAAGGCTTGCTCACCAGAGATGTGAGCGCACAGGGAGCGGGGCTGGGGCAGAGGATCTGGCTCGGACCCTGGAGGAGGGAAGGTGCTGGGAGAGTAGGCAGTGCCGAGTCCAGGCCATCAGGTGCCCCAGCATGGAGCTGCCTCCATTCCATCCCTCTGACCTTTTTCTGCCCCAAGGGAAAGCCTAACTAACTCAAAAGCCTTGGAGCAGCCCTGCCCTCCTGCCCCTCTATCGCCTCTCTCCACCTATGCCCTTCAGCTGACTCCAGATGGGGGCTCTGCCTGCACAAGCCTTCCAGGGCCAGCAGACCAGCAGCTGGAGCTTGCTCTAACTGATGCCCCCACAGGCAGGCCACACTGAGTGGTCTCGCCAGATGCCTGCTGTGCACGTGAGATGCCTCCGCCTCCCACCGCCCTGTCCCAGGACTCCAGCCCTAGGGTCTCAGGCGTGCAGGCCCTGGTGGAGCTGCGGGATGGTTGAGAATCAGTTCCCTGCTCTCTGGTGGGGCGGGCTGGGGGTGTCTAGGAGCCACAGGTGCTGGGTTGAAGAGGGGTCTGGCCCTCCCTGGGTCAGGTGGTAGGTTGCAGAGAGTTGGTGCCTGGTAAGCATTCTCCCCTGCCCGCTGGTGGAGACACCCAGGTGCCTTCCAGCCGGCGTGAAATAAAGGCTCAGGGACCAGAGCTTCCCCATGTAGGAGAGCCCCCACTCTCCACCCAGGGCTCCCTCCTCCCCAGCCTAACCAGCGGCTTCTCTGGTCTGGGAGCCTGGGAGGCACAGGGGCCAAAATAAAAGCAGGCAGGAGGTGGCTGGCCACGACCTCCTCCATCCCTGTCCTGCTCACAGCCTCCATCTCACCAGAGGTCTCTGGTTTAACCCCTTCTCCCTCACCCTCCCACCAGCTGGCAGGAGGGCAGGAAACAGTTAAGGATGTTTGCCATCGAGAACCCTGTGGCTTTGTCTGGGCCCGTGGAGCCTACATGGCTGTCGGGAATAATAATTCATGAAAAGTGTCAAACACGGACTTTATTACAGTGCACGTGAGGGGCCACGGGACCCAGGTGTGCAGGCACTTGTGAGGCCCAGAAGGCCCGTGTGGGGCCTCGGGGGAGGGCGGTAGAGGTCCTCCCCTAGGTGGAGAGAGCTCTGGGGAGCTGCTTTAAAAAAAACACAACTTGTTTTATTGTCGTGAAATATATGTAATATATATAATATATATGGCCTAAAAGCGCTCAGCCTCTGAGCTGCATCCACTCCCCAGTGAGAGTTGTTTTTTGTTTCTTTGTTTTGTTTTTAGGAGGTACAAGGACTCGAACCCAGGGTCTCATATATGGGAAGCAGGCGCTCAACCACTTGAGTTACATTTGCTCCCCTTAACCATTATTAAGTTTACAGTTACCATCACCACTATTTCCAAACCTTTTTATCGCCCCAGACAAAAACTCCCTCCTCCCTCCTCTTCTCAGGCCCTGGCAATCACTAACCTACTTTCTATGAATTTGCCTATTCTAGATATGTATTTTAAGTGGACTCATACAATGTATGTCCTTTGGTGCCTGGCCTAGTTCACACAGCGTGTTTTAAGGATCCATCATATCGTCTGTGTTGGAACGTCGTTCCTTTTTATGGCTGAATAGTACTCCATTGCCTGCATACACCACATTTTGTGTCTTCGTCTTTTGACGGACACTTAAGTTGTTTCTGCCTTTTGGCTCTTGTGAATAATGGCTGCTGTGAACACTAGTATCTGTTTGGGTCCTTGTTTTCCATTCTTTTGGGTATATACCTAGCAGTGGAATTGCTGGATCATACTGTAATTCTATGTTTAACTTTTTGAGGAACCACCAAACTGTTTCCTACAGTGGCTGCGCCACTTTACATTGCTCCTGGGGCTGCTTTTTAATAGAGGATTGGGTAGGGCAATGCTCACCACGAACAAGCTGGTCTCTGGAACTTCCCTGCCTTAAGGAGGAGCAGGAGCAGACTCAAACCGGGGTCAGCCTGCCCACCTGTGCCCCCAGAGGGGCTGCCGCTCTAGGGTCCTGGCCCTTGGGACAGGGAGGCTGGAAGCAGCTTCCCTTTGACCTTGGCACCCAGCTGCTGACACTTCAGTCCTGGGGCTGCTGGAGCTATAGAACTACCCCACATCCATCCTGGGGGAGAAGGACCCCCCATCCAGCTGAATAATGGGGAGAACAGGCTTCAGATCAGAGCTGGGTGGTGGGGGGAGAGTGCCCCTGCTGCACAACCTTCCCCAATTTCTCCCTGCTCAAAGCGTCTTCTCTGGGGAGGCGCCACCTGTAAGCGAACCAGCCTGCTGCAGAGACAGGTTTAGGCAAGGAAGAGCTGCGGGCAGCTGAAGCAGGGCTGGGCAGTGCCCAGTGCTGGGGGCCCGGCCACCCTGTGCGGGGGGCAGGCCACCCCTCTGTCAGCCCCCAGCTGTCAGCTTCTCTTCTCCCAGCCAGGAGGCAGGTGGGGAGCAGGGAGGGGTGCTGGTCCTCATGAATTTACAATGACCAGACTTATGAAGCAGATGCCTAGGGAGAGAGACCCCCTGGGAGGGAGGGGGAGGGGCAAGGGCTGGACAGTGTCTGCCTCCTCCTCCTCTCCATCCTTCTCAGATGCTTTCCACCCAAATCGTGCCAGCCCGGCCTTCCACGAAGCTCCTTGGCACCAGGACACAGCATAAATGACAGCTGTCTTTTGTTGTCCTGGGGTCTGGGTCCTGGTATCTCAAGAGCCTCAGATGAGCCCTGGGAACACAGGGGTTGGGGGGAAGACATGGGAGGATCCCTGTCGACTCCCTGCTCCTGCACAGGCATAGGGCCACACAGGTTGCACCCTCGACCAGGGTCCCAGGTGTCCTGGCCTCTACCTGCCCAGCCATGTTGAGCCCTAATCTTCTCACCTTGAGCCTGGGGCTAGAGAGGAATGGGGAGGAGGTTGCCCCACTCTCCAGGGCCTAGTCTGGAAGGAGTCTGGCAAGAATAGGGGCCCCAAGTCTTCCCAGCAGCCCCTTTGACCTGCTACCTCTGGCCAGTGGCTATGCTCTCACACTCCCCCCCCCAACCTTCTAAGATTCAAAGAAGAAAAGAGAAGAAAGAAGTGTCTGAGGATTGAGGGGTGGAAATTACCTCAACTGAATTTTAAAAACCCCTGGCTGGTTGCCATGGTAACAGGAAGGTGCATCCCATCACCATGGCAACAGGCAAACATCAAGGTCTGCTGCTGAGATTGGGGATTTGGGATGTGGCCGGAGGGGGTAAGAGGAGGAGGTCGGGCCTGGACTACAGCAGTGGGGATCGGGGGCTGTCCAGCCTGGGACACTCTATGTCCACCTTTCCAGGGGGCCAGAAGGCCAGGCTGGGGTCTTCCTCAGTGGCCATGGGATCAGAGGAGAAGGGATTGGTGGGAGTAAGCCCCAGGCCCCGATGTCCACCCCTGTCTCATATCATCTCCAGCCTTGGGACCCAGGGCAGGGTCCTGAGCCTGCTTAACTCAGCTCTTAGCTCCTGACCCAGTAGAGCCCTGTGGCTTGAAGATAATCCAAGCTGGCTCCTGACCTGGGGGAGCTGCCGTCTGGGAGTCCCCATCACCAGCCACTGGTCTTGAGAAAGAAGCGCATGCCCTGATGCCTGGAGGACAACTATATAACACCCTGAGGACATGCCATTTGCAGCACCGGGACTGCTCACCCCAGAGGATGGCTCCTCAAGGTGCCGGTCGTGTCTTCCACGGGCTTGGCCTCCAGGGCTGGAGAAGGAGAGCTAGCACCAGGACCCTGGTTTTGTATAAGGAACGAGGGAGGGGCAGAGAGGCTCCTGTTCTGCCACCACTGAGGATACTTACAGGAAGCCCGAGACAAGACAGCCTGTCAGCCAGAACTATGGGTCACATTTGATAGGTCATGGTGCAGGCTCAGGGCTGACCTGTGCAGCCCTTGGGTTCCAACTAACTCATACCCAGCGGCCCTGGGCTGGGGGCTGGACAGTCAGGCTCCCTGGCCCCATGGCCTGACATTCTACATCACTCAGCCTCTTGGATCACTCCAAGATGCTTGTTAGACACACCTGGGAGCAGCACGGCTCCTGGAGTCCCAGGCTTTTCCATTAATGCATCAGTGCAGCTGAGGTCAGAGATTAGATGGGCTCCCTGCGGCCTTGGAGCTCTGTGCGTGAGTGTGTGCATATGTGAGTGCATGCATGCACGTGCAGGACAGTCGGCGAAGGAGCCCAAGCTTGTTAAAATCCAGATTCCCAGGCCTACTCCCAGAGCCCCCTTCAGAAGAGGCATGGCCTGGACACCTGATTTTTTTTTTTTAACTATTATATATTTTTTTTATTTTTCAAGCTTTAGATTACATATATGTTACATCAAAACTATAGGGGATTCCCACATACCCCACCCCTCCCCCTTGGACACCTGATTTTGAGGAGACACTGGAGCAGGTAGGCTGCGGCCTCCTCAGTGGCGGGAAGGCTGTGTAAGCCCTGGGCTGTGGGGGAGGCCGTCAGAATCAGGGGAAGCAGCCCTCGGGCAGGTAGGAGGTGCCTCCTGACTCTGGAGAAGAAAGAACCCAAAGCACCCAGACACCCCGAAGCCTCCTGCCCTCCCCCAAGACACGGCCTTGGCCTCTGCTAAGCCCTCAAAGGGAGGCAGCCCTAGTCCTTCCTGGCTGCCCCCAACCCCAGGGCGAGCAGGGGCCTCAGCCTCAGCCCCCCGGCCCACCTGTCCCTCTCACGAGTGGACAGGCAGACCCGAGGGCAGCGACTCCTGTCCGGGCGGGGGCCCAGCCGTGGGAGGAGACGGGCCCGGGCAGGGCTGCCCATCCGGACCCCGCCTCGTCGTTAGCCTGGGTGGTCCCGGGTGAACGAATCCCGGAGCTCCCGACGGCCGGCAGCCGCGCGATTCCGCTAAACACAGAAAGCACCGCGCGGCCCCGCGCCCCGCCGCCCACATCCGCCCCGGCGCGGAGAGGAAGCGCCTGACCGGGTCAGACGGAGCTTCATCGCCCCAGCCGGCCCGGCTCTAGCGCCCCGGGAAGGCGGCTCAGAAGCGCTGCGGCCCGAGTCGCGTGGGGCGCGGGGTGGGGCGCGGGTGCACGGGCGCCGCGCCTCCCACGCGTGGGCGTGCACACACGGGGACCGCAGGCGCAGTGGCGCGCACCCGCGGGGACTGGAGCCCTCCGAGCGGCAGTGGAAGAGCCACCCTCCAGAACTGGGGCGACGGAGCTGCTCCCAGGCCGGGGGAGCCCGGGGCCTGCGTCAGTCTCCATCCCCACCCCCGCCCCAGGCCGCGCCAGGGGGCGCAGCCGCCGCCCCGGAGTCCACAAGCCGCGCCCTGCCGCGCCCCGGGCCCGTATGTGACCCAGGGGGGCACCCGGGACTGCAGGCAAGAGACAGATCCCAGGCAGACGCGCCGAGGACCCCGGCCTGGGCCCAAAGGACCCTGGCGGCCCCTTCCGATGGTTCCGCCTGCCGGCACCCAGGCTCCCGGGGCCAAAGAGGGGAGGCGAGGCGGGAGCCAGAGAGTGAGGGAGGTGAGGACGCCTCCTCGGCCCCTCAGGCTATCTCCCCACGCCCCATCGCCAGCCCCAGTCCAGCCTGGCAGAGCAGGAAGGGCACCTTGTGAGCGGTTCAGACTCCTTGGGTAGCCCTGGGCCCACCCCCGGGGCCAGGAAAGCCTTGAGTCTCACAAGGATTACTGTTATTGATGTTTCTCTTTCAGTTCCAGGGCTGCTTTTAATATCCCACCTAAGGACTGCCCCTAAATCTGGCTTCAGCCCCACCCTGGGTACTACGGTTGTCCACACTGAGCAGGATTCAGATGTGTCCAAGTACAGAGTGTACCCCAAATACACCCTGGGTGATTTATTTACTACACCCCAATACAATATTTACTCACATCCTGGGTATAGTATTTCATCATGTTCTAAGTGTATATATAGCCATGACCCAAGGATAATATTTATGCCCTGAAAACACTGGCATTTACCCACTTTGCAGGTGCTGTGCTTACCTACAGACTGGGAGAAGCAGGCTTCTCCTCTGCTTACATGCAGGTTTCCCCATGAACTTGGGGCAGTGTATACCTCCACACTGGTTGCTTTGTTTCCTCTCATCTTAGGTGTAGTATTTACCCATACCCTCTTAGGCTTCCCCTGAGGATAGCATTTGTCCACACTGTAGGGGCAGTATTTACCCTTCACTCAGGTCCAATGTTTACCCACACTCAGGTACACTGAAACAATAGTCACCTCCTCCCAGTGTTCTGGTCTCCTCTTTCCGATTCTTCTGTCTTTAGTCCTGGCACCCAGATGTGAAGACATTTTGTGGAATGGGATGAGATGGGAGGGGAGGGCCTGCCAGCCAGAGGAGGACTGCCCTGGGCTGTGGGGCAAAGGAGGCCTGGGAGATGAGGCGGCAGGAAGTTCCTCCCTGGACACTGGCCCTTCAAAGGGGTGTTGGGCTGATGCTCCTGCCAGCCACCCTGCGGCCCCACTGGGCCAGCGCAGTCTTGGCTGGGGTGGTGGTGGCGGGGAGGAACTGAAGTCATCAGGATATGGAGGAAGCCAGAAGCCAGGGCAGCAGCAGTGGTGCGTGGGCAGTTGGGTGCAGGAGGCAGGCTGGCCTCATCCCCAGGGCCTGCAGCGGGGGCGGCCGGGGATAGCTGCTGGGGTGAGAGTAGCCTTGGGCAGTGTGGCAGCTCAAAGGTAGCTCCCTCCCTCACCCTTTCCCTGAGCCTGCCCAGCGCCCTCCCTAACTTGGCCCAGGAGGCCTACCCAGCCTTGCTTGCCCCTACCCAGAGCCCTAAGACCCAGCTCTGCCCCCAGAAGCTCAAGTCCTGTGGTTTTGATGCTGCCTCTCTCTTCTCTTACTCCTAGGACAAAGGTCTGGGCTGGGACAAGGCAGATTCTGCTTATCTCATCATAAATATTTATCAGGCTTGAGGGCCTGGTGCCTGCAGCTGGCTGGGAGTAGGGGGGTGGGGGCAGATGCTGCGGAAGGATCTCAAAACCCTTCTGTAATGAGGGTGGTGTGCGGGAAGAATGCCACCTGGGCCTTGGGATCCTTGGGGAGGGGGTGGACAGATGGACAGCGGGGCACTTGGGGAGATTCTGGAGGGACTTGGGCCCCAGACCTCCCCATGCATCCCAGGAATGTGGGGGAGGGGGAGCCAGAGGCGGCGGAGGCTATGGCAGCCTCTTCCTTGGACTATTCTCCCTGCATACCCTCAAGACCTCCCAGATTCTGCTCTCCCTCCCATAATGCTCCCCATGCAACCCTCCCAGAATGCCACATCCTCCTCCTGCAGAGCGGTGCTCCCCAAACACTGTCCACAAGGAGCTGTGCCCCCTACAAACCTCACCACCCCTCCTGCCCACCTCCCTCTTGGAACTGCCCTGTACACCCCCATTCTCCTTGAATCATGCTCCCATCTTCCCAGAATTGTGCATTTGCCATCCTCCAGACCTGAATCCCTCCACATTCAGAAGTCTTCCTTCACCCACATGAGCCCCTTTCCTGGGACTCCTGACCACAGGTGCTGGAAACCCCTCTTGTGAGCAGAGCAGACTCCCCATTCTGGGGGTTCTACCAGTGCCTCAGTTCCAACTCTCTGGCCCTCATTGACATGCTGGTGGGACCCACAGGTGGAATCAAAGCCCTCTGCATAGAGCCAGAGCGAGCAGAGCGGCAGGGAGCTGGGAACCTGTCTCCCGGGCCCTGATGGAACAGGCGGCTTGGGCAGAGGGCACATTTTGGGGCCTAGAACCTCCTCTTCACTGCCACAGGCGGCACAGCTGCAGATAAAGGGAGGCAGCCTGGGCCAATGAACACCCCCCAGTAGATAATGAAGGGCTTCTAGGGAAGGGACAGCCTCAGGCACAGCCTGGGGGGGATGGCTGCCTCCCAAAGCCCTGGGCGCTCATTAGAGGAAGCCTGGAGGGGGTGGGGAGGCAGCTAAGTGGGTCAGTCCCCTTCCCCCAGCCTGCCTGCCTGCCTGACAGGTGTGGGTGGGAAGGAGGATTATTGGCCTGTTGTTCCCCATCCTGAGTCCCTTCTCCCAACAACACCCCTGCCTGAGTCCTCTTTCCTTCCCAGAGCTCCTACTCCCTTTCAGGGCCCTCTCCCTCTGAGCCCCCTCTCCGAGACCCCCTCTGCAGCCGCCTCCCCTTTCTCAGCGCCTCCTTCTGAGCCCCTTCCCTTCTCTTAGTAGCCCCCTCCCCCAGGTGCTGGCCCCTCCCCCAGCCTCCCCAAGGCAGCCTCCAGACTGAACCACACCTGGGAGAAATTGAAATCTTAGACTCTTCCCCCACCCCCGCCAAAGAAGCAGACATCCCTGTCCTGGCCACGAAAGGCAGTAAAAGCGGCTCCACTGGGGCCCCGGCTGAGAGCTGTGCCAGAACAAGCATCCAGATTTGGGGGAGGGAGCCGGGCAGGGTGTGGTGTGGGCCCCAGGCCAGGGATTTTCTACCCCCACCCCCTGCAGCCGGCTAACCCTGGACACCTACTCTTGGGTCTTAGAGGGCAGGGCTCAAGCTCCCCCACTTTGCCCCCAGAGTTATGGCAATGATCCCTGTCCTGGCAGAACTCTCAGCACCAAGGAGGGTAGGGGAGGCACATCTCAGAGGCAGGGTCTTCTCCATGCAAAGTAGGGAGGCCTGTGGGGAGACAGGGCTGCCTGGATCCTGCCTCCCAGCTCGGGGCAGATGTCGATGAGAACAGGACAGGCAACCTGGCAGCTGCCTCTGTCCCCTTGCCCCTCCAGTTTTTGGTTGCGCCCTTCCTGATCAAGGACCTTCTAGGGCTCCCCCATTTCCTGTCGAAGTCACTCTTTTCAGGCCCTGGAATTAGAACAGGCCCTTTCTAGAAACATCTAGACCCGCCCAGCTGGTTCCAGGGCAGGAGAAAGAATATGGACAATGCCCTGCTGCCCTGGATGCTGTCAGGACACATTCTGGGAGGGGCTGAGTGATTGTCCTGGTCCCCACCAAGTCTCACCTTAGTCCAAGGGTCCCTGGATCCTGTCTAAACACTTTCTGGCTATACAAGGGTTAATCTCAGGGTGTGCCCTCCCCCCCACCCAATGTATGTGCAGGGGAATTCCAGGAACGCTTTCCATTAAGGACGCTCAGAGCAGATTTCATTTACATTAATAAGAACCAGAAAAATCTGCAGGGTTGGGGTTGAGAGGGTGTGTGGCTGCTGCTCACATTTTGCACTTGAGTCTGGTGGAAGCTGAGAAGCTCAGGCTGGGACCCCTGGTCTTAGAAGAGAGGGAGAAGTTAGAGTCCATCCAGTCCTGGGAGAGCCCTGTCTGAGGTGGGAGGCAGAGGGAGAGGGCAGATCCCAGGTGGTCCTCGGGGCTCCGTCTGAAGGGTGGCAGAGCTCAGTCTTGGGTGGGATAGGATCCCAACATATGGAAATGACCAGGGTCAGGGGCGAGAGCTCTGGGTTTTGGTGACGGTAGCCTGCTCCTGATGAGCTCTATCAGCCCGGGCTTGCTGCTACCCATTTCTGAGCCTCAGTTTACCAGTCTGTTTGAGAAGGCGGCTCCTTCCTCTTCCTACCAGGAATGGCTGCAGGTATTAGAAGGGAAGGTGCTGAGCCTTGAGCCAATCCATTTCTGGACCAGCATGCCCCCTTCCTCAGTCTCCCCCTTCTCCATTCCAGCACTTTCAGTCCCAGGGCCCAGCAGTGGCTGGCTCTTTTGGACCCTGTTCAAGCCTGATCCACCTACCTGGGAGTGCACAAGGGTGTGCCTGTGGGGCGGTGGCATGTTCCCACAGGCCTGGGGGCGGCTGCCAGATCTGGCTTCCTTCCTTCAGGGATAGCATGAATACTGATTTTGGCCCCTATGGGTGGGGAATGAGCCGGGCCTCATGTGTGCACAGGGGTGAGCTTGCCTGCCTGCAGTTGGCCTGTACCTCCTGTGTTGGTAGCCCAGGGATGGCTATGCGTGTGCATGCGTGCAGGAGGTTGTAGTCTGCAGGCGTCTGCACGTTGTACTCCCGCATATGTCAAGGGTGCTGGAGAAACATGCAGGCTGCCTGCTGTAGCTAGATGACTGTGGGCCAGTCAGGGTGAGCAGTGCCTGTGTTTCAAGCTTTTAAGTGCAGTAGGCAGAAGAGGAAGCCCCAGCTCTGGTGTCCCCCAGGATTTGGGCCCACCCCTGCCCTGTGTTGGACTCGCCCATCTGGACTGAGTGTCCTCAGGCAATGGGTTATGCTGGGCCTGGAGGCTCTGGGCTAAACCCACCCCTCACCCCTCAGGCTGGGCTCCCACACCTGCAGGCCCCCTTGGACATCCATGAATCATTTTCAAGTAGCTCCTGGTCAGCAGGGGTGGGCTGGTGGTAGTGGTGGTGTCCTTGGGAACTGGGAGTCTGGCCTTGGTATACCTGGCTCCAGGGCATCTGTGATGCATGGAAGCAGGCGGGGGGTCAAGAGGGGCCAGGCTTCTGGGCCCCTTTTCTCTTGCTGCAGTGGCCTCCCCCATCAGTGCTTGAAATTCACTCTTCACTGGCTGCTCAGCTGTCTAATCTCTGGGGTACACCGCGGGAGGGTGGAGAGGAACCCCCCTAGACCTTGCAGCCCCCTACCCGGCCTGTGTTATCTTGCCCATGCACCTTCCTCCGGCTCCTCTTCCCAGTATCCTGTCAGCTTCACTTTGTCTCATGTTGTCTCTTTCTCTGCCTCTCTCCGTCATGTAGCATCCCATGGCTGAGCTCACCCCCACCCTCTTCCAGATCGTCCTGAATGCATTCTGTCTGTGCTGGAGCCTGAGACTGTGCATGCTGGAAAGGGCCAGTCTACATTGAGTCCCTTGGGCCCCGGGGGCCAGCTGGGTACCCTCCAGCAACTGCTCTGGTTTGAGTCTCAGATTTCTCTTTAAAGTGGGATGAAGGCACAGTGCTGGGGACTAAGCAGGATGGGAGGGCCCTGCCCACTCCCCACCCCCAATCCCTGCCTCTCTCCAGTGGTGGAAGGCTCGTTGTGGCCATCTCCCAGTAGGGTTCTGACTTATACCCAAGTCCACGAGGACCTGTGGGCACCCCCTGCCTCCATCTGGAAGCCCAGGACAAGCTCTGCTCCAATTACCCCTGCAGGGCTGGAGAGAAAGGCTGCAGGTCTGACGTCGACTCTGCCAACAGAGTATTTGTGAGAGTCAATAATAATGCAGATGGGTGAAGCAAGCATGAGAGGCAGAAATGCATTTTATCAACCACAGAAACTTTACGTGGGTTTGAAATTGCTAAGAGACAGAGCACTTATTGTGCACAGGGCAGACTGGGTGATATGGGGACAATTCCCCCTTCTAATCAGCAGGGATCCCCCAGGGTAGGGGTCTGGCTGGGAGACTACAGGGCCCACAGACTTAGTACCCTGGCCTGCTTGGCCCCACTCACAGACCTTTGGGTCCTGAGTTCCAATCAGGTCTTCCTATATCTCAGAGAAATCTGGGAAAAGGCCCTGGGAACCTCCAGCAGGCCAGGACTTGGTGGGACCCCTACCAAAGAGATCAGATAGATGATAGAGTACCACCACCTGCTGGCCACAAGCAACATAGCAGCCTCTTACAGAGTGGGTGTCCAGGATGCGCTCCTGCCACTCCCCCCCCACCTGTCCCTGAGGGCATTCGTCCCTCCGGAATCAGGGTGGCTGGGATCCGGGCGCCCTTGAGACCCCCAGCCAGACTGTGCATGCCTGGGGAGCTTAGCTCAGGCCTGGCCTCTCTACTGGGCTTTGAAACGCGTTTGATGCGCGGCCATGACAGCTGCTCCTGGATGGACCTCAAAGCCCTGCCCAGAGATTGCAGCAGCTGTCCCGGCCAAGGCCAGGCTGGATGTGGGATCCCTGGAAGCTCCCTCTAGTTCAGTAAGAGCTCCTTCCAAATTGGGGGTTTGGGTTTCCCTGATTGAGAGGTGTGCACTGCTCTTGCACCTCAACATCAAGACTAAAAGGAATGGTGGCCCTCTAAACAGGGCAAAGCAGGATACAGCACACATCCCTGGGCTCAAGGCTGGAAGAGCCCCTGATGGGATTTGGGGAGTGGGGGCTTGTGTGCCTGGGCCCTTGGAGCTTCAGCTTCAGGTACATAGGTCAGAGCAACTCAGTACCCTCAGGATCCACTAAATACGGTCTTCTAAGAGGGCCCTGGGCCTAAGGCATGGTTCGTCAAACTTCCAGAAATGGGGTCTTTAGTTTAGATGTGGAGTGAAATAGATGGTGGCGAGGGTAGCACCATGTGAATGTGATTAATCCCACTGAATAATATGCTTGGGAGTGGCTGAGATGGGAAAGTTTGTTGTATGCTTCCAGATGTGGCTATGTATAATGGTGACAGAGGTGGCTATGGAGCAGCAGGCTGGAAGCAGGAGGTGCCTTCAACTTCTCTGAGAGGCTGGTTCAAACCATTAAAGGCAGACACCAACTCCATGTCCACAGGAAGGCCCATGCTAGTACTGACAGCAGACCCTGTGGTACAGAACCATGTTCATACACCTGAGGGAAAGGCCCACTGTTGGCACCAGGCAGGACTGGATCAATTCAAGAGCCCTTCCTGGTTGGGGAAGGGTCAATCTGAGGCTCAAGATGGCTAATGGAGAGCTGGCTCCCCTGCCAGTGTTTGGTTGTGGTTACCCCAGGGAAAACGTTCCCTTTGATGAGCTGGGTGTATGTAAACACTCACCTGGAAGCATCTTCCTGGCTGGCTGTCAGATGGGTCTAATCAGGCTACTGTGACTGCTGATCAGGTGCAAAGAGTGCCAGCATCTCCCTGATTCTGCCAGGGCTCTGGAGGCAGGGCTGGTCTCTTCTCCCAGGGCTGCCAATCCTGAAGACCATTCCCACCCCAGCTTTGGGGACTCTGGGCCTTCATTTGTGGGGTTCCCATACCTTAATCTGACAAATTCTGGCTTGGGGCTTCTGCATTTGCCTCCACTGATCCCTGGCAAAGCTCTGTGATTATGCTCAACCTCTCCAAGGCACAGCCTTGAAAGCCCCTCTGGAGCACTTTCCACCCAAAATCTGTAAGGGCCAGGCCTGCCTGCAATAAGGACATGAGAACATCCATGAAAGCCAAGAAGGCCTAGTGTTAAGAACAAGTTCTAGAGAACAATGCCACCCTACCTGATTGCATCCCAAGCCCATGGCACACCATCACCAACTAACGCAGTACCAGGAGACATTCTAAGCCCCAGCTTCCTGTTCTTGTCAAGCATGGTCTTGTTGGCCAAAACATTCTCCTCCCTCGTGCCAGAGACAAGGATGGGATGACCCCATTTAGAATGGAAAACAGCAGTGTTCCCAGGCACATCCTCAGTAGTTGTGATGAGAAGACAGAAAGTAAGTGGCAAGCTGCAGGGGGAGAAAGATGGCCTCCTTGGATCCTTCACCCTAGTGGATGGTAGACCAGGTATCGTCTGTACCATGGCCAAAAGCAGGAAGTTCTGCCCCACACATCTGTTAACATCCCTACTCTCTGCACGTCTGGAATAGAGTCCACGAAAACTCAAGAAACAACTGCTTTCACTCACTTTGGTCCTCAGACACTGGAAGAAAGTGCAAATGTTGACTCAGTTATGGTTTCAAGTTTCCATGAAACTTTTAAAATATTTTAACAAATTCTTGAACTTTAAAATCTGAACATGGATGATGGTGGCAAGAAAAATGGCATAAGATACTATTTGTAAATAACTTTTAACTGATTTTATCACTAGGCTTAACTAGCTTTAATGTGCTTTACCCACCCACTCATCCAAGAATAAAGAGACATACAGAACATTCATTTTTCAAGGCATTTCTTTTGTAAAGGAGCCAGATTTGGCAACTAGACTGAAAAATCTTCCAAAATTCTGTACAAATGTGTAATATACAAATATACACAAGGCTTTTGCCAAGAAAAGACAGCACAACAACAAATGATAGAGGTGGCTTTGGTGTCACATACCACCTAGGGCATCTTAGTACCCCCCAGGAATGTGAGGGGCTGATGGACCACAACACAGGCTGCACATGTAAAACATACATTACACTATATACACTAAAGTATAAAAGTCCCACTGTCCACTCTGGCCTGCTCACAAGCCGTCTGGCAGGAAAGAATGCCATCCAACCAGACAACCCACAAAAGAAGTCCCTTTAAGGTGGGTGGGAGAGCCTGGGGAAAGAAGTGGTTCACCCTAAAAACAATTAACTGGCACAAGGCATGCCCTTGAAGAAACAGGCAGTAGAGTGAATTCAGGAGATGGACCACTCCTTGTGTTCCTTGAAGCTTCTTGTCAGCACTCTCATATGCAGTCTCACTCCATCTCAGTGAATCGGGCAAACATGGCTTTCCGGACAGCATCCTTGTAGGAATCGGCACCTGACAACCCATACGCACTGCCTTTGGCCCCTAGGCCAGCTCCTTTTAGCCGGACTTGAGCCTGGGGAACAAAAAGGCTGTGAGCAGCTGGCAGGCTAGGTGCAGACTGTTCCCACTCCCTCTCATCAAGCCCACTCCTTACTGAGCAGGATCACCTACCAGGAGATAGGAGAGAAGAAGTTTTATATAAAGATAAGGATTTCTAAAATTGGGACCTGGGGCAAGGTTAAGGACTGAAGCAATAAGATGGGCTAAGAAAGACAGGAAGATGAAGCTACACCCCTACCCCACCCCCAATTCCTGCTTGGCAAGCATCCATGCTTGGACCCCAAAGCACCGGATGGAAGCCCAGGGGAGGCCTGGTAATTACAGGCACGTATCACAGCACTTGCCAGAAGAGCCTAACGTCAGCAGAACCTGCCTGCAGAGGATAAACGTGGTCGTAAGAGCCTGACTGAAGCTGTGTTGCCAGAATGGAGCGGGAGCAATTACTGGAAGAGCTGTCATTTAAAAGGTCAGTCAGTGGGGACCTCTAATCTTAGGATTATGTCTAGATTGGGGTTCTGACCAACTGTGGGGTTTCTTATTGTGGGAGAAAACTCTACTAATTTTCAATATGTTCTTTATACAACCAAAATCACTTAACCACGCAGTACCTTTCATTAAATCCAATTTAAGCTACTTGGGTTTGAGTTAGAAGCAAGTAAGCATTCTCAATGATGAAGTCTATAAATAGAAATACAGTCTTTAGGAGAAAGTGGCTGAATCTGACTAGAAATTAGGGGTGCAGGGAATAAGAATCCCACTCAATGGTATTATGATCTGGCTGCCCCTTTGTGTAAGGTAAAGCTGCTCTTGGGTTATGGGCCCTCTGGGTACTTTTATTTCATGGAATCCCCAAACAAGCCTGTAAGTCTGGTACTGGCTGAATCCCGACCCCACTGCTTACCTCAATGGGGGCTGTGATACCTTGACACTTCCTTCCCAAACCTGAGCCTTCTCGCCAGCCCATGGCCTGCAGCATCTTGTTGCCAATGTTACTATGGTCAATGCCATCTTTGGTGGGCTGCTCATAATTCCTGCCCATGGCAAACACACAGTTACTTAAAAATGGCCAGAGACCCAGCTAACAAACTTAAAAAAGAACACATCACATACACAGTGCCAGCATCAAACTGCTTCTTGCGCTTGGGCTCTGGAGGTTCTGGAATGCCATACTTCTCCCGTCTTTCTGCAGCTCGATCTCGATATTTCATCTATGTGGGAGAACAAACACTGCTAGAAATAGGTACAAACTTCAATTTTTAATGGTCTAATGCACTCTCACCTCAAGATTATATTATTATTATTTTTAAAAAAGATTTATTTATTTATTTATCCCCCCCTTGCTGCCCGTGTTCGCTGTGTCCATTCACTGTGCTTTTTTTCCGTGTCTGCTTATCTCCCCCTCGCCGCGAGGTCCCGCTGCATCAGCCCACCGCACTGCACGGGCCGGCCTGCTCTCACAAGGAGGCCCCGGGAAGCGAACCTGGGGCCTCCCACATGGCAAACGGGGGCTCCATCGATTGAGCCACACCCGCCTCCTCCCGCGAGGTCCTGCTGCATCAGCCTACCCCGCCGCGTGTGCCGGCCGGCCTGCCCTCACAAGGAGGCCCCGGGAAGCAAACCCGGGGCCTCCTGTATGGTAAACAGGAGCTCCATCGATTGAGCCACACCCGCTTCCCTACCTCAAGATTATTGCCTCAAGTATTTTTTAAATCTGGAGCTTTGGAGCTTGACTTTTTAGATTAGTGTGAAACACCAGATTCCTTTGTTTCCCTCACTGCACTTAATCATATATAAAATGTCATTTGCAGAGGGAGAGAGTGGACTCTGGGCCAGAACTATTTCTCCAACAAGCAGCTTTGTTTAGTGAGCCACCACTTGTCAAGCTCTTTGCCCAGCTCACTGGGCTGTGTGTACAGCCTGCCAAAGTCCTAAAGGAAGAGGAGGACAGAGCTGCCCATTCCTTTCAGCATTTGGATAGCCCCACCTGTTCAGCAGTCCTTGGGGAGCTGGTACTGTAAACAGCGAAAAAAACAGGAAGACAGAAGTCCTAACTACAGGTACCTCAGAATTATCTCAGGATGGGAAATTCCAAGTTAACTTACCAGTTTTTTTCTAACCCACAGGCCTCTATTTCATCTAAAACCCTACCTGCCTGGCCCTCAACCTGCCTCATCAACCAGCAGCACTGCCTGCCTGCCCATTACTGGCTTCAAAGACTTCTCCTGCCTTCACCACCGTGCCCATCATTCTCAGCCTTCCCTGCCCGGCCCCACCCCCGCTTCCTTCCACATCACCTGAGATCACCTCATGTTCTGTTGTCCCCTGGGCCTAATTTGAAGCCTCCCTCATTACGCACGAAGGCTGCCCTGGCCAGGCCAGGTCAGGCCATCCCAGAACACTCTCTCCTTACTAAAATCCAGTCTACTTCACTAGTGAGCATTTGGCATTCAGGATCAGTGAGCTGTCTTTGAGGGTGTGCTTCTGCTCATGAAGGGACAGTGTGGGGCTCACAAAGCACATATAATCTGTGGTCCAGTCTACAATAAACCACAATGGCCAGGTGATAAGTGCTTAACAAATTCTTGCACCCAACCCCTGGGACCTGGAACTAAATGAGCTAAAGGACCAATAGCCCAAGATACTCTTCCTAGGGGTGCAATGTCCCACACTCACCTCTCTCTCTCTCAGCTCCAATGCTTCTAGCTCCTGTTCGCTCAGCCTGGATCGTCGGTATATGTCCATGTTTTGCTACTCAAGAGATTTTACATAATTAGTAAGAACTGAGACCATCCTAATTTGAAATGTTATAATAAAATTAACATTATCTAAGGTATTCTAAAAGCCAAAGCCTGATTCAGTACACTATAGCATGAAAACCGGAGCCTGGTATGTGTGGAGTTGCCATACTCCTTTCCACTCTAATGTGGAACAGCCTTCTAAAAGGCAATCATTCAACAGTAGGTATTACTGAACATTCAACATGATCAGGGCAGTCACATCTGTCTTGCTGTTCCCCCTCCCCACCTCAGATCAGCTTAGAGAAGCACAGCAACCTTGTGCAGGTCCGAGAGCTGCTGGTGCCTGACCAGGGCATCTCTGTTTGGGAACTGGCGCCGGCAGAGTAGGCAAGCCATCTTCTTCCAGTCAGCCAATTTCTCTTCCTCACTCTCAAGTCTCTCCACCAGCTCTTCCTCATTGTCACTGTCGCCACTGTAAGCAGCAACCAGACCCCTCTGGCAATAAAAGGGGGTGGGGTCATTGGAAAACAGAAGATAGCAATGACTATGCACCTGAATAAAGTAACACCTCCCCCAAGATGTGAGAGAAGCCTCATTACTCTCATTCTTTAGAAGTGAATCACATTTCATCTTAACTGTATGGATCAGTCAGGTCCTCCAGTGTTGGGCCTGATAGCCAACTAGTACCAATCCTCTTGGGGCCCAACAAATGGGTACTTAGATGATTGTTTTCAAGCCACTGACCACATATGAAAACCCCACATACAAAAGATCAGAGTAACGGTCCAATCACACAAGTACCTACCAAGTAAAATAAGCTTTACTTGTCTTAATTTTCTTCCCAGACCATTAAATGCTCTATTTACAGATGCAATGAAACTCAATTAACTGAGCTTGGGAATTCAGGCTGCATTCATTTTTTCTTCTTACATGCTCTCATGCATGGAAAATAAAGCCCCAAACATGGATTCTGTGTGCAGAAACTGCTCCAAATATCCACCGACAATGAATACATCCAGATTTAAGTAGGAATCCCATTAGACAACATGCAGTTCAGAGTCAAAGTGAGAAACAAACCACAAATATGATCTTTAAAACATTGGTGGTATTTCCTTACTTTGAGGGGATTCTCCTCGTCTCCATTTCGCACCAATTCTGGGATGAGCTGCTGCCTTTCAGCTAAGGCTCCCTGGGAAACAGAGAACAAGTCATAAGCCTCAAGTATTATTTAAGCTCCCATTTTGAAATATGGCCATTTCTGCTACTGTTACCTTCTTCTCAAAGAGAGCAAAGCCAGCATCTGCTGCAGCAGATTCTCTCCTTTCTTCTTCCCTCAAGGAACTGACAGGTTGAAAGCTATTTTTAAAATTTTCTTTCTGCTTGTTTAAACTCTTAGCCCAGCGTTCCATGTCTTTGGCGATCTAATGTCAAACAAAAACCACCACCACAAAAAAACATTTAGGTAGAGGAATTTAAAAACACTTACTCCCCTGTGCCAAGACAATGAGCTATTAAGAATCTTATCTCAATCACATGCCCTATAACAAAACCCCTTTTGCTCTTTTCTACCTACAAGTATTTCCATGAGATGCTATCCCATACAACCCAGCTGTTAATGAGTACTGCTCAAAAGCCTTTGGGATTTCCAGGTATCTGTTTTCCTAAGTATTTAGGCAAAACTATCAGGCAATATAAAACAGTACTAAAAACTACAAAAAGCTCAAAGAACTTAATGTAAATAAAACGTGTGGCCCAGTTTTTAAGAATCCAAATAAAGCTGACTACAAATGCCACAACCCAAAGCCTAAAACTTAAGCCCAATACCCCAAGGAAAGAAATACTGGTCCCCCGGTCAGGGCTCTACCTGCTGGGCTGTTTTGCTCTTGGGTTTCTCCTTCTTTTCCTTCCCCTCTTTTGTGGGAGGTAGGCCTGTCTGCTGGTGGGAGCTAGACTCTGCAGCTGGCACATAGGTCTCCTTCTCTCCATCCCAGTAAAGGTATTGTTGTGTTAAAGAATTGTAGTAGTACTAGAAAAGGAAAAAAAAAAAAAAGCACTTTCTGCAATGTCTATTAACTCGCAGAAATATTTTACCAAGAGAACATACAAATGTATATTTCCAGGCCAAAGAGAACATCTTAGATGCCTTGGTGTAGGTGGGGATGATGAACAAAATGAGAATGGTTTCTTCTCAAGAGTCTAGTTCCCATGAATTTAATCCATGGGCCTAGAAAGTACCCAAAGAACAACATGTCTCACTCTTTTCCACAGACAGATGATTTACACTAAGCAGGTGGACAGAAAGGTAGTTCAGAGGCGGGTTTAAATCATACATCCTCCATGACAACCAGTTAATGGCTCAACACCAGGCTCACCCGTATGGAACCCTTTGGACATCCAGATACTCAAACACAGGTTTGCAAAAGCTAGCTCGGGAGCCAGAAAGGACGTGATGGTGAAGGAACCTGATCCGAAGCATGTGGAAGAAATAAACAGAGGAAAGGTAGTACGTACTCTCTCCTCTTCTTTTCTATTTATTTATTTAATTTTATTTATTTTTTTAAATTTATTTATCGCCCCCTTGCTGCTTTTGCTGCTGTGTCCATTCGCTGCGTGTCTTCTCTGTGTCTGCTTATCTCCCCCTTGCTGTGAGGTCTTGCCGCATCAGCCCACCGCGCCGCGCGAGCCGGCCTGCCCTCACCCTCACAAGGAGGCCCCGGGAAGCGAACCTGGGGCCTCTCATATGGTAAACGGGTGCTCTATCCATTGCGCCACACCCGCTTCCTGCCGTGAGGTTGCTGCTTCAGCCCACCACACCGCTCAGGCCGGCGTGCCCTCACAAGGAGGCCTCGGGACGCGAACCCGGGCCTCCCATATGGTAAACGGGGGCTCTATCCACTGAGCCACACCCGCTTCCCCTCTCCTCTTCTTTTATTCCCCAGTTACTCTACCTGCTGAACCCAGGAGAGAGGGTCAATCTATTATGTCCTTTCTGGAGCAAGTGGTATGGGTAACAGATTAGATACACTGCTAGAAAATGGCCAGACTTTTATAAGCAAGAGGAGAGGAAGGACTGCACAGGCTCAGGCAGGTCACACACAGCTTGACACTTCGTTCTCTCAGAAACCACAAGCTATCAGCAGAGACCTGGCAGCTATAAATTCCAAGTTCCTGTTAAAAGTGCTTATTTTACGATTCTATATATATGCAGCTTCTAGTCATAAATATTTATTTATGGAGTGTTAAAGTTGCTTTTACTCTTCAAAAGTTACATACACTATCAAAAATAAATCACTCCAAAGATCTCTATATTTTACCCTCTTGAATACAGAGAGTATTCAAGAATATATGAAGAACTCCTACAAACAAGAGGGATGCTAAGTAAAAGAAGCCAGATGCAAAAGGCCAACTATCATATGGTTCCATTTATATGACATGTCCAGAATAGGAAAATCCATAAAGCCAGAAAGTAGATTAGTTGTTGCCAGGGGCTGGGGACAGGGGAGAATGGGGAGTGACTGCTTAATGGGTATGGGGTTTCTTTTTGGGGTACTGCAAATGCTCTAGAATTAGACAGTGGCGATAGTTGCGTAACATTATGAATACAGTAAAAACCACTGACTTTCACATTTTAAAATGGTGAATTTTGTGAATATACTCCCCCCCCAATCAAAAACAAATAAACAAACAAATAAAAAACACATAGGGAGAAAAATTACAAATTAAAAAACTTCTATCAGGAGCTGGTGTACCTCAGCGGTTGAGCGCTGGCTTTCCACAAATGAGGTCCTGGGTTCAATCCCTGGCCCCAGTAACTAAAAAAAACAAACTAACAAAAAACTTCTATCTATGTCTTTACGTAAAGGTTAACGTATAAATTTTAGCTTGACAAAATACTCTATGGTAACTGAAGTCAGAATAGTGGTTACTGAAGGGAATGGGGAGTACTGACTGCCAAGGATCATGAAGGAACTTTTGGATGTGCTGGCAATATTCTCTCTCTATATCTGAGTGGTAGTTACATGACTGTGTATACATACAAACATTTATTTTTTTTTTTTTTTCAACTTCTTAAGGATTTATTGGGCCCCTGGGGAGGGCCTGGCCAGGCCCCAGCAGCCCCAGCCCCAGCAGAGGCTGGCCAGAGCATCCGTCTTCAGGCGTCCCTACCAAGACACCCCCAATGTTTCTCCCGGAGTGCCTGCCCCACTCCGTCCAGCCACCCTGCCATGGGTGACTCAGCTGAGCAGCTGGGAGTCTTGGATCTTAGGTACATCCTTTGCCTTCCCTGGGGCTTTGGCCTCCTCCTCTACCAGTTGGGAGGATGTTACTTTTCTGTCAAAAGGTCCAGTCCCAGACCACTGGCCACTTAGTATCATGGATTCCATGGACCATAGTCACTTAGTATCATGGGTTCCGTGGACCACCATACAAACATTTAAAGAGCTGCTCACTTCAGTTTTGTGCAGTTTTCTGTATATATACACTATACCTCAAAAACAGTTTTTTTTTTTTTTTTAACTCTAAAATTAAGCTTTAAATCTTAAAAATTGTATCTTGGTGGTTTTAAAAGAGTTAAAACTAATCTGGGTCACCTAAGAAAGTGAAACCAAATAGAAAGTGCTCAGCACCACCTGCTCCTTTGTAGGGAATACTTAATTTCATGCCTCATAACTTTCATGACTAAGTGGAGCAGATATTTCTAGTGAAATTGAGGCAAAAAACAGTGCACTTACCTGTGAGTTGGGGTCATAGTAGAGTCCTGTTGTTGGATCATAGTAATATCCTGAAGATTCATCATACTGGTAGGTGGATGTGTCAGGCACTGCTACAAAAACAAAATTTAGCATACAGTTATACCAGGCAAGAAACTGACTTTAAGTCAATTTCTAAGCCACTGAGATGCAGCAGGCCTTCATGATCTTCTTTCTCTCATTCCCAAATATCCCTCTGGCACCCACAAAGGGAGAGGAACTTATATTAAAACAAAGACCACAACTAGGACCTTCCAACTGTTAACAGCCCCATGAGGTTTGGCTTACCATATTTGGTACCAGGAACTACACCAGTGGGGGAAGCAGCTGGGGCCTGTGTACTTGTGCTAGTGCTAGGCTGTGTTTCCTCAGTCTGGAAAGAACAGCAGCTTCAATATAATTTCAACTGTAAAGCCTCTTAAGAGAAAACTAAATCACTGCAATTACCCAGGAGGAAGGGCTCCCTGACAGACACTGTAGCAATGACCTAAAGCAATCCTTAAGCAAAAAAACATGCTGACAACTTTTTCCCTAAACATCAAGTCAAAGCATGCAGAAAGTATAATATATCCTGTTTGGAATCTTCTATTTAGGATGTATACATATACACATAAATAAAATTACTGATCTAATACTACCAGACACATAGAGAAATAAGGTTGGAATATATGTATTCCAACATTCATATTCAATCCTGGCTTATACAGCAGCTTATACAGCAGGAAAGGATAATACTTGTACAGCAAAACAAAACAAAATTTCCCCAACAGTCATTAGCTCTATGTTTAAGATGACAGAATTACCGGAGAGCTGGGTGGATTGGAGGTTTGATTATACAGCTGGGGACTCTGGGACACTACAGCTGCTGAGGTAGTGGTCACTGCTGTGCCTGATAAAAAACACACATGTTAGGGAGAGCTAGGGCACTGAACTTCAAGGCAACATCTCTATCGTAATGCCCAATCTAACCTTCTGGGTATATGTCTATTCTTAATACAATTTGTCACTAAGTACTTTTGAACCTACTTTCATTTTCTTATCATCCTATTAGAATGTGATGTGCAAAGTCAATGATTCTATGGCTCAATGACCTAAATATAAGAGCTAAAACTCTTAAAAACTTTTATGCATCAAAGGATATTGTCAAGAAAGTGAAGACACAACCAATAAAATGGGAGAAAATATTTAGATAGCATGAATCTGGTAAGGGTTTAATATCCAGAATATTATCAAGAACTCCTACAAACCCAACAACAAAAAGTCCAACCACCCAATTAAAAAATAGGCAAAGGACTTTTTGAATAGACATTTCTCCAAAGATACATGAATGGCCAATAAGCTGTTAAGCACTAGGGAAATACTCAAAACTGTTAGCCATTAAGGAAATGCAAATCAAAATCACAGTGAGATAACACTTCACACTCAATAAGATGGCTATTATGTTAAAAAAAACAAACAAAACAAAAACAAAAAATCAGAAAATAACAAGTGTTTCAAGGATGTGGAGAAACTGGAACCCTCCTCCCTCATGCAAAATGGTGCAGCTGCTGTGCAAGCATTTTAGCAGTTCCTCAAAGTTACAGAATTACCATATTCCACTTCTGGATATATACCCAAAAGAACTCAAAGCAGGGATCAGATACTTGTATGCCAACGTTCATATGTATTATTCACAACAGCCAAAAGGTTAAAACAACCCAGTGCCCATCATCAGATGAATGGAGAAACAAAATGTGGTATATTCATAAAATAGATTATTATTCAGCTGTGAAAAGGAATGGGGTTCTGATACATGCTACAACATGAACCTTGAAAACATTATGTTAAGTGAAATTAGCTAGACACAAAAGGACAAATACTGTATGATTCTACTCATGTGAGGTTTCAAGAAGAGGCAAATTAAGAGAAAGAAAGTAGAATAGTGGTGACAAGAGACTGGGGGAAGGGGAGAATAGAAGTTATTACTTAAGTGGTACAGAGTTTCTGTGTGGATGATGAAAATGTTCTGGAAATACGTAATGGTGATGGTTACACAATAATGAATGTATTTAATGCTACTGAATTGTAAACTCAAAAATGGTTAAAATGGGAAAATTTATGTCATACATATTTTACCACAATATTTACATTTTAAACAAAGTTAAGGATTCTGTATGATAGATTGGATCTGCGCTGGGGTTGAGAGAAGTCTTAACTATAAGGCTTCTATAATTCTGGAATAAAAACTAAAGCCAAATGGGCCAGCCTGATCAAGATGGTGCAGTGAGAAGCTTTAGGGATCTAACCCCTGACAGAAGCTTTGAACAACCAGCAAGAACTGATATAAACATCTTTCTCAAAGTTCCAGAAAAAGTTAAAGGATTGCAGGAACAGGGTGAGTGCCAAATCAAGAAAAAGACCACTTAGAGTCATAGATCTCCTGGTGCCCTGGCTGGCCCCACGCCCACCTTCACTGGCTGGGTGTAGCCACCCACGCTTCCAGCGCGGATCCCTAGTCCTAGTTCCAGAGGGAGCAGAGTAACCCATGTGCACATTTTGTACTTGTAACATGCATACCTGGCCTATCTGTCTGGTGAGGACTTGCTATAACACAAGTTGCCCTGCATGCAGAAGGCAGCTCACAGAGCAATTCTTCAGAATGCTGTGGGAGAGCAGTCAAGTTATGCTTGCTGCTTGGGGTAATGGAATGCTGGCTGTATGGCATACAGTGCAGTGCCTGGGACTGTGAGGAAACTGTTTCCTAGGGATGAAGGGATATTTGCAACCATGTAAACTGTAGAATTCCTAGGGCCACAAGCACATGCCCAAGACACATGTGCAGAGAGGATCAGGGATGCACTCCCATGTTTTGGCTTGGAGCTATTCTCTAAACTCACTGCATGCTTAAGCTATGAAAAAGAGAACTTCCATAGGTCAATCTGTGAAGACTGGGAAAGATGTTTTCTTTTTTCCTTCTTCTTTTACAGCAGATTGGAACTGGCAGAAGAAAGAATCAGAGAACTTGAAGATAAGAAATTGAAATCATCCAGTCTGAGGAGCAAAAAGAAGAAAAGTGAACAGAGCCTGTGGGATACTGTCAAGTGGACCAATATATGCATTGTGGGAATCCCAAGAGAAGAAAGAGATTAAGAAGTAGAGAGAATATTAAAAAAAAATGGCTGAAAATGTCCCAAATTTAACGAAAGCCATGAATATACACATCTGAGATACTCAACAAACTCCAAACAGGATATACCCAAATAGCCCTACACAGCATGTTATAATCAAACTGTTAAATACCAAAGGTAAAGAAAGAATTCTGAAAGCTTCAAAGGAGAAGAAATGTGTTACATACAAGGGAGCCTCAATGAGAGTAAGTGCCAATTTCTCATCAGACACCATGGAGGCAAGAAGGTAGTAGGAAGACATATTTAAAGAACACTACACAATTGACTAGGCTAGCCACATGAAGAACTAACGATCTCCAGTACTAATGGCATGGGTAAATATAAATTCCAGTACTACTGTATTTTTTATTTGTAACTCCACTTTCTAGTTCTTAAAGGATCTAAAAAGCAAAAGCATAAAATATAATGATAAATCAATAGTTTTGGATTCATAATGTATAAACATGTAATTTGTGACAAGAACTATACAAAGGTGGGGGGACAGAAGGGTATAGGAACATAGGTTATTATGCTATTGAAGTTAAGCAAACAAGATTGCTATGGATTTATGATGTTCAGTTTAAGCACCATGGTAACCACAAAGAAAATATCAGAGAATATTGCAAACTCAGAGATACAAAAAGTACAGTACAGCTTATCAGGGGTGAGGGGCAGGGCGGAGAGGAATTAATGCAAAATGAGTGTAGGGTTTCTGTTTGGGGTGAAGGGAAAGTTCAACTAAAGGATGGATGGTGGTGAGGGTACTGTATTATTGTGAATGTGATTAATTCCACTGAATGGTATGCTTGGGAGGGGTTGGGATGGGAAAACTTATTTGTATATATATTTCCACAATTTAGAAAAAAAGAAAGAGCAACTAAAGAGACAATGACAATTAAATGCAATATATGATACCGGATGGGATGTATGAATGGAGGATAAAAGGCCCAAAAGAACATTACTGGAAAACAAAACAAAACAAAACATTACTGGGATACTGGGACATAAGAACAAATCAGAACACAAAATTTAAGCTTTATACCAAAAGTTAAATTTCTTGAACTTGAATCACTTAAAGTGATTATCTAATTGAATATTCTTGCTCATAGGAAATGTACCTGGAAATATTTTATGTTTGAAAAGTATGATGTGTGCAACCTGCTCTCAAACGTCCACAAAATAAAGAGGTAGGTAGGTAAGGCAGATAATAGAAAGATATGGCAAAGGAGGCAAAATATTAAAATTGGTGGATTCGAGAGGTGGTGGGGAAATGCTGGAATTCTCTATATGAGGTTTATAATATTTTGAAACTATACTGTAAAACTGAAATGAAATTATTTCAAAATAAAAAAAAAA